>PNEQ01065235.1:0-53733 GCA_003012365.1 Medauroidea extradentata
GAAATTTTTTGAAATTTTGAAATTTTTTGGAAAATTTTGAATTTTTGAAATTTTTTTGAAATTTTCGAAATTTTGGAAAATTTTGGTAATATGACACTCAAGGTCAAGGTCAGGGTCAAGGTTAAAGGTCAAGGTCATCCAACATGGCGGCCGGGGACGTGACGTCACAACATGGCGGGTGGTGCCACACTGTGCCACAAACCGAATCCATGTCCCAGAAGGAACCAAAACATACTACTAACAACATTAACAATAAAAATAATTTCACACAAACGAAAACACAGGCACCGGGGAACCAACCAAGAGAAGTTGTTGTCCAATAGAAAACGAAAAGAACACATACAATATTGATGGAAACCATCTTTGGCTTGTTCTCTGTGTATATGGATCTTTTTCATTTTCTGGTGTTCTGCGACACACCATTTACTGCAATGGCGTTTGTCCATGGCATAGCTATAAAGATATATTACAAAATCATAATTATTAACAGTTTAGCAAAAACATTATTGCGTACTTATAAAACAGAATTGTAGTACTACGTTTTAAGTATCAGGGTTCCAATGCAATTTGACAGTACCAAAATATTTTACAATACATTATCACATGTTTTAAATACAGGTAACGTTAATTTGAAAACAGCAAATAGAAAATTAAAAACACATAAATTACGTTTCAGCACCTTACTAATATCCTACGGGGATGAAATTTAATGATAAGAAATAATTCTATATCAATTTGCAGAAATTCTGTTCTATCTTAAACAACGGGGTTTTGAAAGAAGCTGTTAATTCCAATCATCTAGTCTTCTGGATAGTAAATAACCATCATTTTTCTGAGAATCAGCTGCTCATTCAGGCTACTTTTTTACTCGGAATTGCTTAAAATTCTGCCTCCTGCAGTCTGATTTGGCAATAGCGTAATTTTGAGTTTTTTTTTTTTTTAATTTTCCGGGAAAATGTTGAGGGAAATTCGGGACATTTTGTGGGAAAAACGGGAAATTTTGGGGAAAATGGGAAATGTTTAGTTCTTTTGAGGGAAATGACGCAATCCAAGTTGGCGGCCGCGAATCCACACATCCACAGCCTGCAGCCTGTGCTTCCGGAGGAACTATACTCATCTACTGGCAACATATGCCTGGAATTAAATGAGAACGTTGTTTTGCAACTGAAAAGAAACCATGATTATTATTTCCAGGTGCAGGGGCAACTGAAAATTGCGAAAAGAACATTCTGTGACTTTGTTGTTCATTCTCCTGCTGACTTTTTTGTTGACAGGATTGTGCGCGATGTTGCACTCTGGAAAGAACAAATGTTACCACTTTTACGGAAATTTTATTTTGACTGTATGATCCCTGAAATAGTGGATGGCAGAACACCTAGGAAATTAAGAACCAGCGTATATCTTAGAATCTCGAGAAAAAGCCTTATTAATAGTTGGAATAATCATATTGGTAATTCTTATATGCTGTTCTCTAATAAACTATGTGATTTTTATGTACAGTTTACTTAACTTTCATCATCTGCTTTTTGTGAACTATCCTGCAGTTTTATGCCTTGCCCGGTACGTAACTTGAGTGCGTGGAAATTATGGTCAGTATGAAAATTGAGGGCTTAATTATGCCATTGTTTGATTATTGTAATGAAAACGTTATCATAAAAAATTAATGTTACTGCTTAGTAATTTGAGTGAACATGTATACAATATCCCAATTTTGTGTGACATTCATTGATATTTATATAGCCTATAACTGTAATATTCTGCTATATTGTGAACTATTCTATAATTCAAAGTCGTACATAACGAGAATGCATGGAATTTATATGAAAACCAATGTTAAGTATGTTACATGTTAGCATATTTGAACAGATATTGATTTTAGGTCACACAAATGGTTATTATGTCCTAGTTTTAAGGATTTTTGTGATAAATTTATTTATCAATAGTAAAATTTTTGTGACTTATCGAAATTAAGTGTCCCAAAAACTTGTAAACTGTGGACAAAAATATAATAATTAACGAACCGCAGTACAATACACAAAATTACTATATGAAAACATTTCAAACTTAAAATAACTTTGTTCTTTAAACACCAATGATTAGAAAAAAAAGTCTTTTTGTACATG
The DNA here is from genome assembly GCA_003012365.1 of Medauroidea extradentata. Classification (NCBI taxonomy): domain Eukaryota; kingdom Metazoa; phylum Arthropoda; class Insecta; order Phasmatodea; family Phasmatidae; genus Medauroidea; species Medauroidea extradentata. Next base: position 2,124 of record PNEQ01065235.1, read on the forward strand.
GTTAATTTAACACATACATATTTCTAATGATGCGGTTTAGTTACAGTATTTGCAATATTCTGACTAACTGGTAATAATTGTAAGATACTACTCTCATTTTGTTATAGTAATTATAATGTAATATTCTGAATTGGTGATATTTTACTAAACGAATTACGTGATGTTGATATAATATACCTGCTCTGTTGTTAATTATAATGTATTTCCATGTAGTTTAATTTAACCAGAATGCATTAAAATTGTATTCAGTAGCCTATGTTTACGGAGTGCTTCATGTTGCTTGATTTGCTTAGTGTTTTTTTAAACGAACAATTTTATGAAAAAATCAACTGTCGCTGTTTAGTTATTTGAATTACTGTATTCAGCTTTATTATAAATTATAATTCGATATTCTCAATTTGTATAACATTCTACATTACTACGTGTTCAGCTATGTTCCTTCTATTATTTTCTTGTGAAATAGCGTGTAATTCCAACCAATTTCGTGCTGCCAAATCGTTGTGTATTACCTAAATGCATGGAAATTATGTAATAGAAAACTAGTTCCATGTTAGTACATTACAAGAGATTTCAGTTTTTGTGGTTTAATAATAATGCATACCAAGTGCTTCATTTTACCGCAGTTTGTTTACTCTGAGTAAATAAATAGCAACTACTTGGGATCTGAATAATTCGCATTTTCTTTTGGGAAGAAGCTATAATTGTAACTTCTATACATTCGTGTTCCTTTCACAACTGGCCCTCGACTGGAAGTCGCTGAGCCAATAAGAAAAAGGTAACTAAATGAAGGCCCATTTCACTGTGTAAGTGAACAGCCAATGTACAGCTGCTGTCTTCTTGAGTACACAGATATTCTTCGAGGCTAGCATAGAGGTCAGTGAATCCGCGAATTTTTCTGGTCTCTAGCAATTGCACAAGAGTTAGTTAATTAAATAGTTGTCTCATTTACCCCATCATCAACTTCAGCAACAGTGAGTAGGCTACATATTTGTTTGGTTACTCCACACATACATAATATTTTCTCATTAACCGTAATATCATCTTCTGTAACGACGTCTTCACCGCCACACTCGCTCTCATAACACTAACTATAAATAACATAATAGCATTAGAATAATTTTCAAGGCCACTTCTGGTAGTGTAACACTTTTATCACAAAACTGTAAAATCAGATATTTAGTTGAAACTAATTGTAAAGTTCGTAGGTTAAAATAAATGTGTGTATTCGTGTCATCTGTCAGCAGTATGTGTATGCGTTATGTAAAAGATAATTTACATTAACTCATAACTTAAATTCTTGTTCCAATTCGAAATATACAAATGTTGTAGGTGACATTACAAAAATATGTTTTCATTTAACGTCACCCTCACTGTAATATGTTAAGTAGTTACTTTTGAAAATTTTTCTTGGTTTGGTATATCATCTGATTCTGCAGGGAGATATTTAGCAGAGATCGGTGCTACGTGCTTGAAAAAAAAATTACAAATTTCAAGGAAGTAATCTGGTAGCCTACTGAAATCTACAATTTATTACGTTTGTCGGAAAACATATATTTCCAGTTGTTACATATATGTATTGGTTTTCACCGCACGCATTTGTCTGCTGTACAGCGATGGACTTGAAAATATTATCTGAAGAAGAGCGGCCAGAGGAGCGTAACTGATACAACAGCCCAAGTGTGTTGTCGTCTCAAGTTACCACTGATAATACTACCTCGGTCCTGTGCCGCCACTCTCTACTGGCAACACTGTGTGCCCCAACCGTCATCCTCCGTCTGCCTCCCAGCGTGCGCGTGTAGACATCTTGGCGCTATTTACTGCTACTGTGGTTTTGGAGACGCCCGCGCTGCCTGGCGGAATTCCCGCGGCAGTCGTGCTGCAGGATCAGTCTTAAACAAGTCGAAGTATCAAGATACCGACCAAGTCACGTGGTCACCACCGGGCCCCACCGTCCCCGGGCATACACACACAACCGCACTCATGGTGCATGATGATCAAAATTTTCCCCACGTATGGCAGTCCTAAGCAAAGAAATTTACTTGTGGCTAATTCTAGCTAATGATTTTCCACACGAAATGACATCATTAGTTAGTCATAATCGACACACAGAAAGAATAAAAATTGGGTTTACGGAAACTTATTTTACTTCTGTACATGAACGTTGTTCTTATTCATCTCTAGTGTTGTGAAAAAGAGTAAGTTTTATTTCTTTCTCTTATCAGTCAGCTCATAATTACTAGATATCCTGATATTTTGCGGATACTGTAAAGGATAAACTAGAGTTTTACTCCTGTAAAGTTATGTTACTGTGATGATTGGCGTATAACTTATTTTTTATTTCTTAAAAGGCTCTGGGCCAGTAATAAATATTCAACAAAGAGCAGGTCCAATCACTGTGTACTATTGCTTCAGCCTGAAGCTAATTGGAAGTTGATGTCTTCTCAACTACGCAGATATCTGCGAAGTCTATCTTGCAGGTCATTGTACCCGAGAAATTTTCCTGGATTCAATCAATTACCCATTCAGCGAAACTGTGTAATAAATTCTGTCTGCTGGAGAAGATTATTTCCCGAATCGTTCATTGGCTAACGGGTCGTGGGACTGGTGGTTTCTTATTATTCTGACGAATATATGAAAATAATGGGTTTTTCGCACTTTGTTAAGCCTCTATTAGGATACTTTAGTTATTACATTAATGATCTTTGGCCGTATTTAAAATAGTACTCTTATTGGTAATATTGTAAGAATTTATACGTTAACCATTTGAAACAACGTAATACATGAGAGTATATAAATTTGTTGTTAAAACAGTCGTGTGTTTCACACACAAAAAATTATTTTAGTGGTCGTGATTTAACATGAAGTTATGCAATGAGAATTTAACTTTCTATAGCTCTGCCAACTCTACAAGAACCATGAAAGTCAGAATATCCGTTACGTTAGTATGAAATGAATTTAAGTTCATTGTTGGTATCAAAAATTCTCAATCAGCTGCAAAACCTCCTATCGGTGATTTGTGCAGTGTGTGACTTTGTATGTCGAGTGTGCTAATAATGTGCTTTATAAACAAGAGCACAATTCAATAGGTTATACCACATAAAGTCACAAATAAAAGAGCTGCAGTAGTATTCACGTGTACAGTCTGCCTGCATGGATCGAACCCTCGTTCTCCTGAATACCAGCTGGCTGAGAGTCTGTAAGGTGAGACACCATCTCTGTGACAAAATTCGTGAAGATGTTAAGATGTTCCTTGTAATATTTCAGTTAAAAAATTATAACCAGAAAACCCCTGTGAATATTGGGGAGATGAAATTATTTACTTAGTATAGTTACACTGAAACCATTATTATGGAATGATATTTTGTCGGCATGCCAATCCAAACAGTTCAGCCAGAGTGACCATGCAATTTCCCTTGTGGATCCACCACATTCCCTACGTGGTAAAATAGTGATTTCCACCCCTACTGTACAGACTGTCATGAATAAGTTGTGAATTACATTGTATTATACATTTTTGAAATAGCAGTTGGTGTGTGAAAAACAATAATAATTTAAGCGTTGCATTATTTATCTCCGAAATGTAGATATTAAAATTCCCCATTAAAAATATTTCACCATGTAAGCAACACGGTGGCAAAATTTCGTTCATAAAATTAGCCAAGTATTTTGTACGGTTATCCTTTAATAGATTTTTCTCTGTTTATTTCCAAAAACTTTGAGGTTCCATGTTATTCATGTGTTTAGTGTTAATTTACGAATAAGATGTTTTTTCACGTTGAAGTGAACACATTATAAGACCCGGATGATTATTCCGTTCAGTTAATTTATATATTTCCATCACTTGTGAACTTGAACACTGTCATGTGTAATTAATAAACCCATTTAAAAAACTGAATGTCTGATGCCGCAATATAGTACATTTCCTATTGATTAACTTTTGCAGGGATGGTGTTGAAAGTTCTCACTTTAGTTAGAGTGGTTTGTGAATCTTGAATGTTCGCCATCTTGTATTACTTATTCTGTCTTTAAGACCATGAAAGGCAGTTTTTTTTCACATTTGAGCAAAAAAAATTAACGAATTTTTTACTGAATGCTTTGATAAAATTCGGGACTGAGAACAGTCATACGATACACAATTCTATGCAGGCGTTTTGCGAAATAATGCAAGGTGCGCTCACAAAAGAAAAATACTTTCTTTGCTTTTGGATTATTTTCGTAGTAAAATTAGTGATAATTTGGGTGCAAAATCAGAAAAACTATGAGGTTTATTGCTATCAATAAATTATAGGTGAAAATTATGATATTTCTGTGACAAACAATGTAGGGATTCTTCTGTATGAAAATTATGTTGCTATGAAAAATATTTAAAAATGACTGTGAAACCACCAAGAGTGGCCATAATGTTTCTGTGTGCTGCAAATAAGAGTGAAGTGGCGCAGTAACTCAACAAGACCCTCGGGGAAACAAATATTGTCGGGTCTTATTACGTATGTAAGAGCGACGCTTTACGCTCAGTTGATGCACGCACGTAGGCAGGCAAGCTGGCCGCAGGCGGGTGGCACAGAGAATATAGGACAACAGACAACAGTGGGAAGAGCGCAGATGTGGCGAGGTAATAAAGCAGAGCTGAATAGTGAATGTGGTGGGCCTAGGACGCAGTTATTTCTTCTGCAAGGCGCGCAGATACCAGTTCCATTGTGTCACCGGCTCTTCTACTTTGGCACGTGCAGATACAATTACCTCCGGGATCACCGACACTATCGAATGCTGAACCCGAGCATAAAATAAGCCAGTATTTTATTTTTACATTAGCAAATTGACAGGGAATAGGAAGGCTTGATATTTATGCAAACTACTTTTATTCGGCGACATGTGCTTGTAGACACTTACATAAAATAGTATATGATTGTTCAAAACAATTGTATATGTATGTAAAATTGTACTTCTTTAATTATATATATATATAATTCTTGAAATTAAATATTTATTTTAATTTTTCATAATATTACTGTATGTGTTTGATAGAAAATTATAATGTTCCAATACTAATATATATCATCTTAGTAATTGGTATAATTGCGTGTACACAAGTGTACACACGTACACACATATATGTGCTTGTTTGCGTGTACTACTTCAATTAGCCTATAATATTCCTGGTATCATACACAAAGCTCACAACTTTCACATGACAAGAGGTATACCAGCCATGGCTCCAAAGAGGAGTGTCATCAAGCAGCCTACTTCTTTCAATGTCATTGCTGTCGATGAGACTTCAAAACCTACTTTGACTTAGTAAAAACTTCACAACTAACCTTATGTTAGATCATTATAGTATTTAAGTCAACGATTACACACCCTACTTGAACATTTCGGTATGGTGATCACTCAGCAGTATTTAATTTTACATAACATCATGTATTGTTTCGAATATGTTTATGTAAATATGTTAATGTACACTTTTAAAGTTCAAGTACATTTGTGTTACAATAGGGCCTATAATTCCCAATAAATTCTCAAAGAAAATTACATTGATTTGTACAGTTCTACATGTTACTTCCAAATGACTACAGGTCGCTCGCTCCTTTTAAAATTACTCGTTTATAAGCGAGTCCACTTGTCGTTATTAGCAGTGAACTTAAATACTCTAGATGTAGGACTTTTAATCGACCAAACATGTGGTCCTATTAAATACTTTCTATTTATTTATATTTTACTTATAGTATTTGTGCCACCCAGTATTCTACGACCAGTATAGTCTAGGGACAGGAAATATTAACGTAATTATGTTTGCACTGTCTTGTTTAAATGCTTTACGTGTACACCAATAGCTTTGTTCATAGTCAGTGATTGGAAGTTTTTAACGCTCATCGTCTTGGGGTTATATACGAAAATAACAGACGTGTGGTGTCGCAGTAACTGTTTCCTAATTATCAGAGTCAAATGAGAGACGTCACTTCCAATAATCATAGAGTAGAGCTGCACATACGCACTTATGGCACTGAAATAATGTGTGAAAAAAATCTTTCCGCGAAATTTTCTAGCCATTAAGAATGTACAGAGATGTACAAGAGATTGCGCACATAAAATAACTCAATTTATACCAACAGCATAGGAACATAACAAAACCCAGATAGAACACACGACAAACAACACAGTACAACTAAAAAAAAAAAATACGAATAAAATATTAATGTGACCTATCTAGCTTAAAAAGCTTTTTATTGTAACAAAATTCCTTTTCGATAAACATGTCAATATTATAAAATATATTTTATAATTCAAAATGTTTCGTTAAATAGGTCAGTTTCCTTGTAATTCTTGACAAGAGTTTAACTTGGTCTGTTATTTTAATTTGTTATTCTGAGATATGTGAATTACGTACGATCGGACGAATATATATATAAGAAAGAAATTAAAGAAATTAATCATTTATGATGAAACATGGAGCGAGAAAAAATAGCCTACTTTTAGCCCATTCGAGTCAAAATTAACAGGTGGTGGAAACATGATAAAACACAGAAATATGTTGTGTTGCGTGTCAGCTACGCTCTAACAGAGTTGTCTAGTGCCCAAGTGGCGTGGAGCTCCCGGAGTCGAAGCTGTCGAACTACAGCTGAAATGGAAATCACACAGCGCAAGACGGATCTCACCGCGATCACAATCTGAGAACGCGTACATAAAACACACAGCAAAACACAGGACGGCACGCGACACGTTAAGTGGTCCAAAATAATTTTTGGTTAAACGATCAAGTGGTTCTTGGCTAAATTTATTTCAGGTTAAATGACTTTCGGTCAATAATGGTTCACAAGGTGATATTCAGGCCATAATACTTTTAGGACAAGTGTATTACTTGTCGAGAATCTTAAATGAATAGGGGATTGCTAAGCCGAATTACTTTCAAGCAGATTTACTTTTATAAAAAAGTGGCCTTATTTATAATTAGGCTAGGTGATATTTAAGCCAAGTTATTTTTTAGTCGAGTGTGCTTGAGGCAATTTACGTTTAAGAGAAGTTAAATTTATTTAAAAGGTTCTAGACAAGTGATTTTCGGTCAAGTCCATTTTCTTGAGGAAATGTTCGGTCATATGACTGTAAAACAAATTTCGCACCCCCGTTGTCACGCCGCTGTCATTTTAGTGTCTCCCCCTCTCCTCACGGGAAAAAGGCAGCAGGAGGTCGCGGGTTGTAGCGTGACCCCTCCTCAGCCAATCGGACACGTATCCAGACAACAGAGGACAAGTAATAACCAAAGTTTACGGAGACGTCGCCCCTCCCCCACCCCGCCCCAGGAGGCCCCCCTGGCTTAACGAAGCAGTCCGTGTATGAGTTATGTGGCGGCGCGGACAAAGCAGAGAGCAGCCACAATGGCAGTGTTCATATGAAACTGCATTGTGGGCCGGCCATAGGGAGGGTTGTGCGAGTATATCTGCGATCTGAGGGCGGGCCCATTGTGCGCGGACTGCACGCAGCTGCGTACTGACCACCTGACCTGACCTGACCTGACCCCACCAGCATCGCCGCGATCTGTCGTGCTGTCCACATCGCCACGCCAAGTGCCGAAGCTTGAAGTTTGCCCCGGGCAAGCGGTGACTAAACGCAACTCCAGGCGAAACTCCACGAAAACCTAGTACGTAAAATCTACTAGATAGTATTCATCACGTGATCGGATTTACTCAGTCGTTGGATGTTAAACGTTTTTTTCCGAGCGTACGCAAACTCTAGAGTTGTATGTTGGCGGTCTATAACAAAAATGTGGTGAAATCTGCATAAGCGGTATATTTCAGACGTCGTAGACCAATTTATGATAGTGCAGAATATCCCTTCGTACTGGTACAATACAAGTATATAGTATTAATATTGCTCACTAGTAGTGCATACCACAATACAAACATCCCGGAGTTACCCACCGTAAGAGTATTTTTTTGTGAACACATGCAGGAGCCTGTGTGTGTTTACTTTCTACGCGCTCTTGCATGGTTTTCGTCTGCTGGCGACTACCTACGCTGCTACCGAGTAGGGTAGATCTGAGTAGATCAGACGAAGAGATCGAATTGAATATTTAAATATTTCGGACGGAGGTAGACTGTACTCGCACCAGGTTTTCAAACGGCCGACGGGTAAATTTAACTCTGTCAAGTATATCGAGTATGGTTTTCGTAAGCGGTTTTTGTTTAGTTGGTAGATAACTGTGGCGGTGAAGTGGTCGAACCACTCGCCTCCCACTACGGGTTCGATTCCCGGTAGGATCTGTTACCGGATTTTCCGCATATGGGAAACGTGGCGGACGTTTCCGTTGTTCGGCGGGTACTCCTTTATCCCCCGCCCTTCGTATTCAGTCATCTGCCCACTGCAGGCTCTAATTTTATGTTATCCATCAGGGTCCAGCAGACATCTACTAGTTCACTGTTCAGAAATATGTTGAATTGGGAGTGCTGTCTTGTGCTAATCGGGGTGTTCTTCTCGTACTATATTTATTTTTATGTATAGTTTGTGGAACCAATTTACAGGTATAGGCTGTTCACGATTAAGTGAGCAGTTTTGAAAACCGTCTTTTCTAGAATTATAATTAAAAAAACTATACTTTATTATTGACTAAGACGTTAGGTTTTAAGTAGGTTTATTATGTTTGTTGCTTAGACTGTAATGTTTATTTTAAAAAGTGAAATAAATATAGACATTTCCTGAAATAACAAAATACCCGTGACTTCAAAGTGTTTTCTTCGTCATGAATATAATATAGGTACGTACAGTCTTCAGCCAGTAGCGGCAGCAAGATAGGAAATAATTCTTCGGGAAATCAAGTTTTATTTTTGAATGTGACGTGCATGTAGGCGGGCTATCGTACTAAAATATCAGAATAATGATGTTCTAAAATAGTCCACACATATAACTTACAACAAGTTCTCTACTTACATGAAACCAGTTGAATTTGCCTTCAATATTTATTAATTTAGAAAAAATATTCAAATTCATGTTTCAATCAAATTCCAACAGAATAAAAATTTTAGTTTCGTGCAGTATTTTTGAATACTCATGATGTTTATACTTCTCAGTATGAACTACAAATTGAAACACGTGTTAATGACTTCTATATGATTCTTCATATCAGTGTTCACACAGCTCGGTTATGACATATTCTCTTGTATACGACCAGTGTACTGTTGATAACATAACCAGCACAGAACAACCAATAGAATCATCCATTTCGTACGAACTGCAGGACCTTGTACCGAAAAATATTCGACATAATATTTTCCCTGACTTCATTCGAGATATACCTTGCATGAAAAGTTTTCGCATGAGATTTAGTTTGAGATCGCCATCTCGTATGAGTTCGCAAGAATATTACGTCGAGTAATAACTGCTTAGTGGTGGAATCACATAGACGCGACAGAAGCGACTCGACTGCCGCGACATGAAAAACAAAATATGTCCGCTAATCAGCACCTAGATTTTTGTGACATCAGCTTGACATAAATGGCGGACGCGATGCGAATTCCGAATAGAAATAATGTCGATTTTATTCGAGGCTGAGTTTAATTTTGCACCCAAATGTTGGTGAAACTGGTGAGTTGGTAGTGAAGTGAGTTTGTTTATTTTGAGAGAGCTTTTCGTTGGTTATCAAGTAAATAACAACCTTTTGAAGCAAACGTGTAATTATGTCTTTATTTCCACATTTTATAATACAAGTAGGTTGATATATATATCACAAATAAACGAAAAAATTAAAATATTGTAAACATGTGTAGCAGTCGCAGTAGAGTGAGAGTGAGAGATTTTGGTCAGCGCTAAACATTTAGGTCTGCAGCGCTGGTGAGGTGTCACATGAGTTAGGTACGGAACAACGCCGGAACGAAAGAGCGTGGGAAACGGAATGTCGCACTAAAGGTTCGTATATGTAGTGGCAATGAACTATTTACATGTAATATTCTTTATTGTATTTGTCGCGCGGTAGTCAAACTAGCATTCGCCAAAACGAGAATTTTTAGTGTCGCATCGCTTTCGTCGTGTCGCTTTGTCGCGCCTACGTTATTCCACCATGACATTGCAAAAAAAAAAAAATAGCATTCGTGACAGGCAGAACATTAATGCTGTTCAGGAGTGAAATTCATAACTGTACATTTGTAAGAAATAATGTTTGTTATGTAGACATTTTCCTCGTTTGGAAAATTTTTTAGCATGCACAGTATTCGCACAACAGCACGTCAATCAAAATTTTCATGGTTATGGCAGCATACATCCAACGGAAACCACCATACTTACTGATATGAAGCTTTTTATGTTGAAATCATATGTCAAGGGCTACATGCTTAAAGACATAAAAAACAATGTACGTTTGTATTTTTTTTTAATATCTGTAAATAAAGTAACTTATATTTTATATTGTAATTAACGGTATTTTTGGCATACTAAAAAACAGAAAACCAATTTATATGTATTAAGTTTAATGTTTTTAGCAAATATTGACTTATTACAACGATACTGCGTTTACAGCTGAAGTATACAGGATGGAATGTAGATGATAACGGAAAAGTTCGTGGGAACAGGTAGCCAGAATTAAATAAAAATTAATGAGTACAGGAACCACGCCTCTATTGTCAATAGTATGGTCGCATAACCATCTAGCAAGTTGTGTTAATGAACGTGTTAAGTGACGATAATTCAACAACCATAACAAATGGAACGCTGACCTTCCGCATTTAATTCGGATGCATGACGACACGTATGCAGGGAATAAAGTGTGAAAACCATCCCATGCGATGGAAACATGGGGTCGTCTCTGTTGTTATGCGCGTGTATCTGTACATCTACGCCCGTAGCAGCCTATCCTAGTAAATAATGAACCCGACTGATATATTGAACAAAAAAGGTGCATTTGTCCGAACACGCTCAGACAAACAGTTTCTGAGATACAGGCGCTCAAAAGTCGGAGCATTGTGGCAATGTCGATAGGTAGGCATCCCGTGTAGCACGTATATGATGACATGTTTCCGAAGAACACTAGCGATCTACAACTTAATTACTGGGAGGTATGCAACACACGTGACATCAAGTATGCAGGGGTGCAGGCAGAACGTCTTTAGTGGTACGTGTAATGAAGTAAAACAAAAAAAAATGTTTTATTGTTTAAATTTGCTGGAAACACAGGAACTACAATGTATACGTACCAGCACATAACACGACAGTGATTTCATCCTTGTATTTACATTATACGAAACAGTCTTAATTACATATTGTAAGTATCTAAGTAGCGTGTGTTCAAATTGTCCTCTATCTATCCCAACACAGGAACGCACATGACGCACAACCGCGGCCTGCACCACACGCAAGTGATTGTTGGCTACATGCTTTACAGCAACATGCAGTCTGGCAATAATTATATTCCTCAACGCTTTCCATACTTTTATGGTGCAATAGTTCCTTAAGGAATCCCCACAAGGAGTAGTCAAAGGGATAGAGATCCAGTGACCTTGGTGGCCAGGATAAACGTCCATCCCTTCCTTTTCTACCACCATAATCAGATGCGATCTAATTACTGGTGAGTTGTTGCATTGTAATGCTCCGGTGACCAGTCATATTGGTTTGGTAGTACATTACGCGTCGCAGCGCTAGTGAAACATTCTTTAAGAGATCATGCGGTACCACGCGGAGAAACACTGCTTACCAACCTCCTGTGAGTCAGTCAGGGAAGAGATATTGTCTTATCGACATCTGATTCCAAGGATTTCGCACCAAATGTTTGTTCCATCGGACCTGACAACCCCTGGCACGAATTACAAAGAATGCCGTAATGTCAGTGGGGGTGTCGGGCCAATCAAGTACACTTTATTGGGTAAAATAAACTTCGTCGGTCCACAAGATATGACCCACAAGTGACGGGTTTTGTTGAATGCTGTCAGCATCCAGCGACAATACTGTAGATGGCGAAGTCCATCCCCTTCATTTACTGTATTGATACTGTTTAGAATTAATTCACCGTAGCTGAAAACTGTCTTTTCACGCTGCCGGACTTCAAAGTGAACTAACCGGATCTATGTGAAACTTTGATAGAAACGTGCACTAAACTCTGATATAGACTTTACACCAAAAAAATAATATGGTTACCGCTTAGAGTCCCACAGTAAAAATGGATCAGCGGGAATATTGCACGTCAGTTCAACGCTTAACGATGCCAAATTTAACACACTCTACAAGGTCAACCTTATAGCTCCATCTTTCCTAAACCTCTAACGTTCATATATGCAGCGCACTTTAATGCTCTCGCGATTGACAAGACGTTAGAAATGCACCTTAAGAGTGTGTGGTATATAATTCTGCGCTAAAAGCATCAGTTTAGAATTGTAGGTTTTTCGAAGCCAATTTGAAAAAATCAGAAAACAGCAATCCCAGACAATAGTTTTGCCAACTTTCTAAGCAGAAATTCTTCTCGAGTAACGCATATCTGAAGAACATTCTCTGAACCCTAAATATCGTACAACTAATAGCGGCGCAACACATCACGCTAACAAATGCATCATTCTGGGAAAATGTTTGCTTATAAAGTTGGCCAATGTATTTATCAAGGATTGTTGGTTTGTAGTTTTTCTATGTTGACTTTTAAAAATTGTAGATCTCGATCGAAAAATTAAGCACTTATTTATCTACCACGCCCTCTTAAACGCATTGCAGTAAGTTGGGAAATAGTTATTTTTTATGGTACTAGTTTCATGATACACACGTGCGCACAGAAAGCTAAAATGTAAAAAGAAAATGCACTAAAGTCGAAGGTGCTTTGAGGAACTAAATTACTTTTCACGTCAATATTCGAGCTTGTTCTTCTGAGGTGCGAAGAGAGAGAAGTTCGTACGGACACACAAGAAATCACTTATAATCGCTCGTTATAGCAAAAACATTGTCGTGTTGCTTCTTCGACCAAAATGTATTATGCGTACGAGAGATACCGCGACAAATATTCTTAATGGTGTTAACTCTACCGGGTCGTTGATGCGTGCGGAGCAAGTTTTGCTGTGTCGTGAAGATGTCACGATAAAAAACGTAAATTATCTAACCGTTTTGCGGAAATTTACTGTATTTAACAGAAAAACAGATCACCTTTATATGCATAAACGTCCAGTTCGGATATTCTGAATTTAAAATTGTTTGTTAATATTTGAAACTCTAGCCAGAATACGGATTTATACTGCAACTTCTATACAGGATGAGTCACGGCGGAGTGTGTCGATTTGATGACTGCTTACAAAAAATAAGTCGGAAATGTGTATTACATTATCCTTAAACTAAGTTATAGTGGGAGTAATGCTATCCTGAAAGTCACCATTAAATTTGATTCCTTTAAATGGAATTAAAAAAAAAAACTATTTTGTGTTTTATTGTTTTGGCACTATTCAGAGGGCCGTTTGCGTAATGTCACGTGGCATATTAGTTAACAGGGAAAGAATCAGAATTTATAGTCGCTTTTCAGGGTAATATTACACCAAATACACTAACTTAAAGAACAAATTGAAAACACAATTCCGACATATATTTTCTTAATGCGAAATAATCACACACCGCTCTGATTGACGCGGTACATTTTCCAAATGTTATCGCAGAATCTGCTCAAACAAAATCACGCAAAGGTTTTAATATCACGTACGGATATTACGATTGAGTGAAGACATTTTGGTCAGCATTTAACATCTATGTCTTCAGCGCTGGTGAGGGGTGATATGACATGAGTATGGAGCGGCTCAGGAATGGTGTAGCAGGGGAAACGGAAGACCCCTGAGAAAACCTGCCGACCACCGACATCGTCCGGCACGATTCCCACGTGTGAAAGTCCGGGGAACGACCCCGCCGGGAAGCGAACCCGGGTCACCTTTGCGGGAGGCGTGCACTCTAGCCACTGTGCCAACCACGGCCCCGGTAATATCATGAAGATTTATGGACACATTCAGTTGGTATTTTCAGACACTTTACATAGTAATTGTGTGGTGGTATAACAGCAGTGTGGATTCCAGCCATCCAGAGCGGGCTGACGTATCCAGTGGCGTGTCGCGCACGTGTCGTGTAGGGGGAGGGCACGCAAGACCGAAGGCTGGACTAGAAAGGCAACTTGTGTAACTTGTTCTGGCTAGTCATTGTGTCCTACGGTCCACATCTGGCGGCGGGGCGCCGGGATAAAGGGGCAGTCGTGTGGCATGTGCGAGCTGCTTATATTCACCGAGTCCACCTGCCAGACCAGACCATCGTGGCTAGAATAGGACAACAAATCCTTACCGTTTATTGCCTGTGTTGAGGGCATCTGCAGTGACCATTTATTTATAACTCGACGGCCCAGTTCAACAGCGAAACAACTCAAAATATTGCATTTTTTAGTTTGGCTACCAACACATAGACAGTAGGGCACTTTACTCAGTTCAAAAGAAAAACGACATGTAAATTCACTCGTCTTAATAACATGGCGCTTTATTCTGATTGTCAGTGTTGAGTTATAAATTGTATTAATTTTGTTTTAATGTGACAATTTCAGCAAAATCAGACTATAAACATTTAAAACACATTAAATAGTTGCCTGTGTACTTCTGCTTCAAAGTAACACCAACTAAATATGTTAATTAACAAGTTTTTCGGTGAAACGAAAATCTTTCCATATGCATTTGACTCAAAACTGGGAATTTTTGTTGTTTCCCTTTTGATATAGGTCATCGAAATATTAACACACTAAAATTGTGTATGAGTAACAATGCATGTAATTAACAAATATATGACCTTTATTACTAACTTTTGCCTGCGATTTTGTTCACGCGGTTTGTACTTTTCGAAAATTTTAAATTGCGCAAAAGGATTCTAAGTAGTCATAAATGACTACTGTTAAAGCAGAACAGGGTACGGGGTACCCAAAAAAAAATGCTTTAACAGTTTGTTTTGTCAGAAACCCTCGCGGTCACACGCACAACTCTACAAAGTTTCGTCTCAATCGGATGAATGGTGTAGGAACGCATACGTTGCAAAGAAACAGTTTCATAGATTATCAAGTGTTCGTGTAACAAAAAATATGTTTTGATGATAACACAGAGCTACTGATAAGTAATAATCAAATTTGTATTCTATTTCTTGTTCTGATGTTTGATTTTTTGTAGATGTTTCGCTGCCAACGGACGTCTTCAGCGAAATTAAGAGTTCGTGGTAGATAAATAAACGCTGAAAACATCAGTTGATTTCTACGCTTTTTTCGAAGCCAATATAGATAAAATACTCAATGACAATACTAGATAATGGTATTTGCCAACTTTATGAGTAAATATTTATCAGAAATTACTTATTCGTTACGCGTGATCTCCTGCACCGCAGTTAAATGCACGAGGTTCCGGCGTCAGAGATTGTGTCTCAGAAGTTCGTAACACTGGAAACAATTATGTTTAAAACGTTGGCTAAAACTATTGTCTATGATTGCTATTGTTTAATTTTCGTAATTTGGCTTCAAGAAACCTACAGTTATATATTAATGCTTTTAGCGTTGAATTATGTGCCGCGTCCTCTTAAGATTCTCGTCATTTAACGTTGATTCGCAACGCATGCTCCTTGTGCTAGACACTAGCAACTAGAGAATGGCTGTACTAGAGGGAAACGAGAGTTTGCGCATGCGCCACAGAAACGATAATTTTCAGCGCCGCATAATAGTGTTTACTGTAGTTTTCTAACCTAGCAAAAACTATACTCATATTCAGTGTACATTTCTTTAATTCTAAGCCTACCTCGAATGGATAAAGACTGGGGTGAGTCCTATGTATAAGTTTATTCCACGTAGTAGCTACAGTGCTTTCTTAAGGTGGCCGCCTGGCGATGGGCGTGTGCGATGCGAAAGTCGATGAGGAGCTACGAGCTACACCGGTCGGTACATGTATTGTGATATCGCCTCTACGCCTAAAGTCGTAAATACACGCGCAGTGTTCTCGCCGTAACGCTTTTACTGTGGGACTTTAAGCGGTGACCCTATCACAGTATTGAACCTGTCGCTGTGGCAAAGTCCAAAGTAATTATTGTAGACCTCAATTTCGAACGAATCCGGTACGTTTATGGCGAGGAATAACTATCTGACAAAACCGATTTTAGCCAAGTTAGAGGGCTTTGAAATAATGCTTCCAATGTGCGTGGTGTCTTAAGCGTCAAAGCGTGTTTTCTTTTGGTAGATAAAAATAGTGGACGCATGTTTACTTGTTTCTGAGATTAAAAAAAAACGTAGCTCCGAGCACGCTGCACGCAGATCGAGCTTCAGCCAGGCGGCCGCCTTAAGGCTCTAATCTGCTCGACGACCATTGCCAGTACAACGCGCCGATCGTTCCAGCTGGAGCACTGTCTTTATGCATGGCGTTTGGAACATTTATCCCAAAATGTCAACCTCGGACAAATAAACAAACTCATACAGATTAAAATGACGAACTGCGGTTGTGGTCTTCTTACGAAAATCCAAAAGTCATAAACGTAAAATAATTTGGGCTAGGAAAAATTTGCGAGTTCAATGACCTGCATGCTAGAATCCAAACGTCCTATGCATACTCAAGACCCGTCTTTTCATTCATTGTCTGTTGTCTGAATGAGTAGCAGGTAATGGACAAATGGTAGGGCTTCGGTATACACGGGATAATGGATTCTAGCATGTTGGTCGTTGAACTCGCGAAATATTCCTAGCCCTAAAAATAATACTTGCGATGCACGATGAATGGTAATGTTCCTGTTCACACGTTCAACTTAGAACTCACAAGCTTGTTTTAGTAGTGACGTAATAAAATATGTTTTAAGTATATAAGTTCAATTCTTGACGTAATTTGAAGATTTTAAATGCAAAACTTCAGAAATTTTCCTGTATACGGCATACCACGTTATGTGTAATGATTTTTGAAATATGAACACGCGCACGCACACATGTGCACACACATACATGTAATGATATACACACACATATATATATATATATATATATATATATATATATATATATATATATATATATATATATATAGTCGATTAACTGCAAACGTGACCAATTCAAAATTGTATAAATTGAAATTATTGCTATGAATATGTATATGTTCAGGAACAATTTTCCTAGTTTGAAGTTAACTCGTTGTTTAGTAGTGTTGCGTTACTATATGGCGACTTAGGAAGTGCTTTGTATGCTCTACAATTTAATTGTATATTTACACAAAGTAGCATCTATGACTTTGTCACTTTTGGCAGCACACCAACGATATATACATACATACATATAATTTATTTATGTGTGTGTAAACACGCAAGAGGCCTATTGTGTAGTATTTAACATTACAAAATCCTAATTACACAAAAGCGTAAGCCACTGTATATTTGTTTCTTAAATGTTCCATTTTTACGAAAAACATTCTGAAATACATTTAATAATGAAATATCGAATTTCTACCGGTGGTAGGCGACGACACTTAAATATTACAATTGGTTTTTCAAACCTCCAATGTGACGTGTACTGCACATCTGCACCTGTACACCATCATAGACATGTATGTGTGTGTGTATAGAGCAGAAAATATTACAGAAATATGTCCATTTTTTGTGTGCATTGCGCGTTTTAATTGAAAATAGGAACTTGGGTTGGGTAACACGTGCACGTAGCTCAAAGGGTCAAACTATAGAGAAGGTACAATACATTAATAAGAGTATTTTAAGATATGAAGCTAATGTTGGGAACTGCAGTTTAATTTCTGTGAATAATTTACATTGCATAGCAAAAAAGTTGCACCTCCGTTCAGTCGGACTGTCTTCAATCTTAACACATGCATGACAACAGCGTACATGGAAACCAAGGTAGTTTATACACACGTTCCTTACACACATTATTTACTCAAACCATTGTGACGTCGAGAATATGCATTTTCTTCCCATGGCAACCTGCGCTAGAATACCCCCTTTTAAGTCATCTAGAATTTGCGCTTATTAACGTAACAGTACGCCATTAAAGAAGCAGTCTTGCTCCGGTCAACGCTAAATAAAACGGTGTTACATATGCTCTCACCTCTCTGAGTTACACGCACACCCTTTGTTCTTTCAGTAGTTATGACATAAATCAACCATTTAAGGTACATCTGTTAATGTACTGAAGGAATAAGTACCGCTTAACAGTATGTAACATGTCTGTAGAAAATCCCTATGGCGTGAAATATGTTGAACACTTGCGTTTGCTTGTGTAAAGTATCCTGTAACACGTTTCTAGCCACCATCGTATGAATTCTAGCCAAACATGGAAAAGTTTTTGTCTACGAGATTCCGATCTGCAACGCGATTCTGTAACTTGAAATCTGTGAGAAACAGATCGCAACAGCAGAAAAATAGAAGTTTCGGTGTCAGTCAACAAAGTGTTTACCTGTAAGATAAAATTAACAAGACGTTCTGGTATTGTTTTGAAAATTGTCGTTTACAATGAGATGGAGAATCAAGAAAATTCGTTATCTTACCGAAAAGTATCTGACCCCTCGGTATAACTCCAACTGCACCGCTAACGTTCTCACATGAACGATGAACGAAT
The DNA here is from genome assembly GCA_003012365.1 of Medauroidea extradentata. Classification (NCBI taxonomy): domain Eukaryota; kingdom Metazoa; phylum Arthropoda; class Insecta; order Phasmatodea; family Phasmatidae; genus Medauroidea; species Medauroidea extradentata. The sequence continues at coordinate 20,668 of PNEQ01065235.1, forward strand.
GCACCATTTATTTTGGGTTTGAATATTTTACTTTTGGTGACTTGCTGTGTTGACAAAAATTTGTGATGGACCATATCAATATTTGATTTAAAACATTCAGTACATTTCTAATCTCAAATTATTATTCACACTAGGCGTAGTATAGTTAAATAATAAATAATCCACTGGTACTTAATAGCTTATAAACTAAAATTAAATAAAATTATGAATTTCAACCGAGACACTTATATAATAAATTTAAGTTTAAATTGTCTTAGATTTCATAAATATAAATATACTTTAAGAACAGGCGACGTTAACCAATTTCCGATCCACACATAAACAGTACAAATTCGCCACATTAGTACAGTGAAACAAAGCCTAGCATTCCTCAGCTATACTGGTGCACACAAATACAAACATTAGCTTTTACCATTTCATTCCTTCTTTAATAACACCTCTTTAACACCATCATAGTATGTAAAATATAATTAACCTCCATTAAAAAATACAAACACACAGAGCATCGCTTACTCAAAATTAGAGTTCAGGTTCTTAAAGACAGAATAATTACACGTTGGTGAACTTCCCCCCCCCCCCAAATGCTGAAAGGGTTTTAATGATTCGGTAGAAGTCCCTACCAAAATTAATACATACCTGGTAGCAAAGAATTTCATAAGAAGGAAGTATGAAGAAATTTATAAGACAACACCACGAACTACTTCGTTGCTTTTATTTCTTTTTTTTTTTTAATTAGTACGCGTACGGGTTTCCGTTTCTGTAAATCAGATTTCAAGTAGCGCTCTGACTGCTAGTGTTTGGCGAAAATCTTGAGTAGAAGCAATTATGAATATTACATAACTGAATTTTGGAAGTTACAGTGAACTAATTGACTCCGCGTGTCACAGCATTTCTACAAATAGTATATAGCATGACTTTTCTACAGGCTTAGTCAAATCACGGTATATGAATCTTAAAATGACAATTCTAGAAAATAAGCTGGTTCCGGTGCAAGACCTACTGGAAGGGCGTGTGAGAACAATGCCTCTTGAAGTGAAACTGGAGTAACGAAAACACTCCCACGGCCCGGGGATATTCGGGCGACATTTCACCTTTGAACTTGTCGCATATACGGTTGTTGCCTCGCGAGGAGGCACCCTTCTCTCGCACAAGGGATTCGTTATACCAATATCCAATTTGTAACAGTTTTGTTTCCTTTTGAAACGTAAGATGGTATAAAATATGCTCCTTTTTTCCTTCCCTTCTTCTCGATCCTGCTCGAGTGGCTTGGAAACATCTTCAAGGCCCGCCATTCTCGTCCTTTTTCGAGGAGCGACTGGAAATTAATTTATTCCGCTCCTCCGAGCAAACATAACAGGGCAGCAGCGGGGTCGTTCCTTTCGCGAGGCCCGCTGCATGCGCCTCTCCCCCAGTCTGCCTTTGAGGTCGGTCGCTTCAGTCGTGACCTGCCGCCGACAAAAGCGGTCGGCAGAGGTGAGATAGTGTGTGCATCCCCCTAACCCACCCCCCTGCCTAGCGAGGGGAACCGCCATTCAGGTGGGGCCTGCGGGAAGCTATTTTCTGGCCACGTAAGCCACAATAAGAGACCCTCACCTAACGTGCTTTACCTCTCGAGTGCTGCGTGTCGCCGTGAATGCCGCCCTTAGAAGCCCTCGTCCCATTTATTTTGTTACATCGTCGAATATCGAGGATCGCCGAGACGAAGCCACTAGGCGCGGGAGTCGAGGACACGCCCTACCACTCGTCTCTCAAGTCGCTATCATCTGCCTGCAACAAAAAGGCGAAGATATTTATGCTTGTTACGTGCTGTTTGATGTATACAGCATAAATAATCCTAAAAATTAACTACTCACGTTTAGCTGCATGACTATATTGAAACCTCGAAGAAAAACATTATATAGACACTTATTATTTCCATTTAAAGTATTTTGTACTAACTTGATTCAATTGCTCTGCTTCATTGTTATTCTGAGCATGTCTTTCTGAAGAGGTTTCGCTCATTTGATATAACAATGATAATTAGTTTACCGAGATACCACACCTATGTGATTTGACGGCATAACCTCAAAACGCTAAGAGTTACAAACATCCCAACTCTGACGATGAAATAATACTGCAGATGTGCACGTAAGCACGTAAAACGTTGAAACAAGTTGGTTAAAATACTTTTTCACCAAAAAAACCGGTGAACACTAACAATTAAGTTTGAGTTGTTCTATTCGTTTCCAACACTCTGCAGTTCGTTCGTACAATATATTAAAACGAGCCTACTGCTTTACATACGCTTGAACATAGATATAGGCTGTTCACTATAAACTGAACAATCAGCAGAACTTGAAACTAACTAAAAATATGTTTTATTGGGCCAATAAATGTTAACTATTGAGAGTGTTGAAACGTTTACACTGGTTTTTAGTTACATGGAAGTTTTCATTTTAAAAATAGTAAAGGTGGCTGGAAAACGGTTGAAAAAAAAATGTATACAATGCTCACTTTATCGTGAACGGCCTATACCTATGTGACTGTCGGCTTAAATGAACATAACACAGGTTGTCCTGAAACGAAGTGCAAGAAGCACACCACGTTAATCTTCTGCGAAACTGGAGACGAAAATACCAGTGTTAATATCGTACGTTGACGTATTTAAGGTGTACAATGTGGAAACACGCTAGTACTTAAGACATCTTACTACCACTGTTCTGACCATTGTTTTGTAGGTGCAGGTTGAAATCCCGCGAAGTCTAAACATGTTTCTACTTTTGTTCAACGTAACATACAAATGGACATTTAACGCATAAAGAAAACTGGTCTCCCGGCGGGGTCTGTCCCCGGATTTTCGTATGTGCGAATCGTGCCGGACGATGCCGTTGGTCGGCGGGTTTTCTCGGGGATCTCCCGTTTCCCTGCCCATTCACTCCGGTGCTGCTTCATACACACCATATCACCCCTCACCAGCGCTAAAGAACTCTATATTAAGCACTGGCCAAAACCTGTTCACTCACTCACAAGAAAACTAGTCAGCTTTCTACTGTCATATGGTGCACGAAAAAATTGTCATCGTACATTTGCCACTAATATTCTAGTCTCAGAATTCGCGCAGGATTCACGTGATGTGTATGAACGTATGTAGGTGTGTAAATTTTACGAAATAAACTAATGTTTTTATGAAGCAAATAAGGTATTTAATTTCGTGTTTATGTATCTGAAAACAATTCAAATATAAATCGTTTGTTCGGAAGAACGTAACGAGATTCCTATTCCAGCAGTCGTTATATAAAGAATAATGACAGTAAAATCACACAGAAATTCTGTAGCAGTTGTCACTGTTAAATGTGTACAATTGTGTTTAGTGTCAACATTTTATATTTTTATAAAATTTTAAAAGTTTTGTAGACGGTACTTGTGAGTACAGCTTCATCCTACAAAACAATTTTCTTCTCATCACGACGCGTCAAAGTCAAGATTGCATGTAACGCTGCCATTCAAATAGTGAAAACTAGGTGACTTACTTAAACGAAATAATTCAAAGTGACATAATATGCCATGGGCTACGTAACCATATATTAGGAAACCCACAGTGAATAAATGTATTTTAAAAATTCTTAAATCTGCAACTTTCTTTCTGTAGGTCTGCAATTTTTTCAACATTCAAAATATTACTTAATTTGGGACAGTCGATTGGTTTTCACAATGTCAGTGCACCGTAACATGCAAATTTTAACTTTAACGCACCGTTATTAGAAAACTATGCGAGGTAAAACTGTTTCGTATGAGAAAATATACTTGCATGTACCGTCAACAAAACTAACACTATTTCATAACAATATAAAATTATAATTTTATAGCACTTTAACACCCTTAAAGTGGCTTCTGTCAAGGTAACGGTAAGTTATGCTACATGCCTGCGGTTGAATCATAACCTGAGAAAGCCTTCAAACTGTCTTCACTCAAGTTCAACCTACTCTTAACATACTTAATATCGTCGGAGATTTCTTTCCTGCCTGCTTGAAAATCAAATTATTTATCTACGTGACTGTTATAGAACACTAAGATCTCAATCACGGCGCGCTGCTAGTACATGAATTTCTTATGGGCGCCGGCTACCAAGCACTTCAAGCAGGTTCTGATGTACAGGAAAGTCGTTTTCTGCACGAAAATATTCCACACATGCCCATTGTGTCATTGGTACGAAAAGAAAACACACTTCGTACAATAATGGTATGTCATTGTTAAGGCACCAAGCTCATTAAAAATACTATTTAGAAACCATCGAATAGAGCCATTTAATGAACATCCAAACAACCGATCTATACCACAGCTAATGAAAACAGTTTATTATCTTGTGATAGCTAAACATATAGAATAAAAAAAGTGCCTGGGTTTATGTACACACGCCATTGCTTACGATTTGTTGTTTAAACCTGTAAGACGGTGACCATGCATGTCACAAAGACAACAGGACAGTCGAGCGCATAGAAAAGTACTGATGTTCGTAATTATTACAGAAGAATTTACATAATTTTTTTTCTAATCAATAAATTCTGAATATAAAGTTCAGTCAGACTTCTACAAAACAGCCGTAAATGAAAACAAACACATAATTTTAATTTCATGTGGGGTTCAACAAAGAAAATAGTGGGTAACATATAAACGACTATAAGAAAACAGACGACACAGGTTTAAGTTAACAAGGAATGCAAAAAAAAAAAAATACCGAACTGGGAATTCAGTCGAACTGCTACAATACAACAGAACAGACACAAACACAAACAAACACAAGTGGGAAATTAATTTGGAAATCGACAAGGACGACACCGAACAACACGTGACTGTAGACAACACATGCTTAAATAAAGGAAAACACTATGTTTCAGGAACTGACATCTATTACCCTCTTTAAGTTTTAAACGTAGCTGATCGGGTACACTAGAGTACGTTTTCTTAATTCTTGTACATTAAGCACATCTGTACTTTTCTATGAGCCCTAATGTCCTGCTGTCTTTTTGGCTTACATGATCATCACTTTACAGGTTTCACCAACAAATCACAAGTAATTGTGTGTGTCCATAAATAAGTCCCATTGCAACAAACATTCATATACCCCATATGGAATAAAACCAGAGAGATAGGAATAACTCTCTAATTTAACCGATACCGAGCACATTTTCTACCTAAATGCTTACCTTCGCTACAGTTAAAACCTCGCGCTTTAATATCTAGCTATCCTCTAACTTCATTGTGACACGGCTTTTAAAGATTGTTTCATTACATAACAATCGAGACAGTAGAGACTCCATATAATAAATAAATATGTGAATACACTGCATACGAAAATGCCCATCTGTAAATAACCAAACTTTTCTTGTTGGTAAGATGCACGCAAATTGAAGTTCATTCCTTGAAATGAAAACAACACTGCAAGCATCTCTTTTTAGATGTACTAATACGTCAAACGTTCCCGTGTATTCAGTTTATAAACAGTGTTACTTATAAATATATACGTTTGGAACATTTAACATAGTTTACACATTACTCTTAAGTTCTGTATCACCAGTTATTACCCCATATATATATATATATATATATATATATATATATATATATATATATATATATATGTGTGTGTGTGTGTGTGTGTGTGTGTGTGTGTGTGCGTGTGTGTGTGTGTTTGTGTGTATACTGTGGTCATGAATACATAAATTATGATTTTAGTATGCAAATACACAAAGTTTTACTTATTTACGCTGCTAACTCACGAAAAAACCTAACAGGATTATTTAAACCTACGTTATTTTAACTTCAGCTCATAAACTCCTTCAAGAGAGAGATACTATACTAATATCTAACACAACGACAAATGAAACATATATCTCCAAAGGCAATAACATTTTCTCCCTCGATGAACTTACCGAGCATACAAAATAGCAATTCATAAAGTATATGTGGCAAAAACAAAATTATTTACTCATAATCTTCTCAGCTACACTTAGTCCATTACATGATCAACACTTCTTTAATGCAACTCTTTATTAAGTCGGAGTGCCGGTTCAATCAAATCCGGGATTTTCGCAGTCACGAAAGGTTTATTTCAAAATATGGTTTAAAAGGAAATTATAACAGGATTATTGCACTCAGTAATGTTCGTTTTAAGAACATAAAAATTAACTGCAATCATGACAACAAAGAAAATTAATACGATACAAGCAATTTATAACGGTACAAAATTGAAACTGGAATGCACGTATCTGTATATTAACCTTTATTATATTTCAACTACAAATTTTCTTCGGTCTCGAAGACACAATGTGAGAGAAAAAATTTTGTTTGAGGTGTCTACTGAGGTCTTGATATATTATTCAACAAAGGCCCTCATAATAGATAAAAATTAGATAATAAGGACATGTCGATAATAAATCTAACTAAGATCAGTCAGTTTTCATTCCACCGTGTATATTTATTGTATGGCCCAACAAGCACAGCCAATCAGTTTACTCTGGGCAGCTGAAGCCCAAGTTTATCTCGCATGAGCAAACGATTTCCTTAAATTCCCTGTTTACTAATTTCGTGTGCAGTCCATGTGCTTATTAAGTTATTTTTATTTTCACGATACATAAAAAATTTCTCTGTTTCGCATTTGGTTACAGGATTGCTTCTATTTCACATGCTCCTAAAACGAGAAAGAAAAAAAAATTATTGAACTTTATAAATTTTTATTTTCAGTTTCAGCAATTTTTTAAAATTCAAATAATTTTTATTCTAAAATTTTATGAGCATGTCATTGTAGCCTGCAATGTCTTTATAAAACGGAAACATGCAAAATATGACTTTAACAAGTCATTACGCGAAAACTATGAGAGATAAAAAAAAATTCATAAGAGCCAAATTTAGTCACATTTTGTGTCTAAAATAAGAAAAAAAATATCTGGTACAAATAAAAAATAAAAAAATGGTGGTGAAAATTGCGGTAGACCGCGCCAAAAAAAAAAAAAAAAAAAAAAAACACTGGTTTGGTTCCCGGAGAGTAAACCAGTTTCCAGCAAGAGTTTGGGCTGTGAGAGCTTTATTCGATCCGTAGCGAGAGGCCCACCAACAATACATTGATATATTGTAAGATTTTCTCTGCAAGTCAATATCTTTTGTTCGTAGGATCCGCTGGAACGCCTTTGTGTGTTCTGTGATCTACCTCTCTCGTTCGTTCTCATTCTCTCTCTCTCTCTCTCTCTCTCTATATATATATATATATGTATATATATATATATATATATATATATATATATATATATATATATATATATATATATATATATACACGCGCGCAAATACACACACACAAATACACACACAAATACACACACACAAATACACACACCAATACACACATACACCCTATTCTTTCTCTCTCTATCACCCGTCACCTATCTGCCTCCCCCCCTTCCCACCAAGTCCACCCGTCCCTCTTCGCATACGTTCGAGAAACACTGTTCAGTTACACTTGTTACTTCATTTAAAGGTTTAAGTGTGGTTTTATCCCAGAAATCAGCAACCAAACAAATTCACTGTGAAGGTAGCTGCTAGAAATAACGTATTAAAAGAATATTTAGTGAAACAAATAGTTGCAAATTTTACACATTTGTAGAGTTGGTGAAATGTCACGAAGTACTAGAGAATTGTGTAAGTCTAGTAGCCTATGTTTCTTTCTCTGCGCAATATGAATACAGCTATCTGTTTATTACATACATAACCACAAGAGTAACGTATCACCATTGGTTTGAAAATATACGTAGAACTTCCATTAATTGTGCTTAGCATCACGATTATATTTCCTTGGGAAATAATGCCAACAGAAATATACATTGTTGCCAAATGGTTTTGGTACCCTCAGCAGCTTTTCTTGTAAAAAAAAACCATATTAATTCATTTTCGTTCAAATATCGGTGATGAAACATTATAGCGTCTAACAGCAGGATTATTTCGTTATATCTGCAGTTGTACACATGGTACATACAATCTTATGTACACATTCGCATGTACAATTATGCATACAATGTGTCGTATACTACATAGATACGTACACATGTAGACTTTACTAATTCTAGATTAGACGCTCGTTCACGTTATTTTAGGGTGGGTAGTAACTTTGCGACGTTGGTATATAAGTGGCGATTGTCGCGTTCTTGCGCCCGGAACATGACAATCGTGTCCAATTAACCGGTGGGTTTCCAGGAGGCGGAAAGGACAGCTGCTCGACGTACCCAGCGCCTCCGGGAACCGGGACCTCCTTCCAAGGTCCTCTTTGTGCCTTCTGCGGCATTGTGCTGTTAGGAGGGAGGTTCCCTGCGCGCCAGGTTGCAGAGCATCAAGGCGCCCGGCCGGCCATTGAGGGTCAGCGGGCGTGAAAACCGCATCTGGGGAGACAGACCTGCCAACTTTCCCCGCCGCAAAAGCCTCGCCGCTTACACATACAGCCTACCCCACTCGCTACTATTCTCGGTATTTTGTAACTTAATAACTTTCGTATTAACGTAGATAATTTAACTAAACAAAAATTTCTGACAGGTAGAGTAAATGGTATGTCGCGAAATGTTTTGGGTCAACATATCCTTGAAAACGTTGTAGTTTCTTCTTGCAACATATATACCTGTATGTACGTCTGACACAACGTAGCTGTCTGCAGAGCAACAATAGGCGTAAAATAGTATAATAGCGAGATTCTTATCGGCTCAGTGAAATAGGGCAACGGCTCCTCGTACAAGAGATATCCAGTAATAATCTAATAAGCTGAACGTGTGTTGAAATCCAGTAAACAGTCAAGTTTTCCCGAGATAAACCATCATCTCTAGTTATAGGTACAGACTTGCAAATTTCGTGTTATAAACTGCCAGTGGACTGAACCATATGCTCATATGACTTGTGTTGTTGGCCAACAGCATGTGTGGCGCGCTTGAAGAACTTTTCATCAACCAATGATATTAGGTAACCTTTGAAATACCTAATATCCTGTAATGCGGGCACACAAAGACACGAAGGCCCGGAGCCAATAACGTTACGGAGATTTTTTCGGCTGAGTAAAAGTTCGTTGATTCTAGACTATCACCAAATTATAACGTGAAATTTGAATGTCTCTACTTATAGGGAGAGTACCCTGAAAGTAGATTTTTTACTGAGCGCACGTAAGCGTCCGTCTGCCGTAGCCCTTAAGGATGACATGAAGTGTAACTCTTTTATTGAGAAGAAGCGGAATGCAAAAGGAGGCGGAAACAGGAGTACCCCGAGTAAACCCTCCAGCCAACTGCGTTTCCCACATGAGAAAAATTATGTATCAGCTCCGCCGGGAATTAAACCCTAATCGTGTTGGTGAACGGCGAGCACTCTAGCCCCTGCATAAGCCATATTTTAACCGGGGTAGTACGAATGGATTGAAAAGGATGTACAGACGTAGATATAGTTGACTTTCTTGTGGTGGACACCTAGCAGGGCGTATTTTATCCGAAGCCGCGAGTTACGTACGGCTACGTGTGTTACGACAAGCTTCTTCTTGGACTCTACCGACCGAGGTGGCGCAACGGTTACAGTTTGGACTCGCATCAGGAAAGACACGAGTTCGATCCCCGGCTCTGGCCATTCTGATTTCGGTTTTACATGGCTTCCGAAATCGTTTCAGGTGAACGCTGGGATGTTTTTTTTTTTGAACACAGGCCACGGCCGACTCCTCTCCTAGCTCCTGTCGTTGTACCAAGTTGTGTCTCACCTTTTCTAATGACCTCGCTGTCGACGTGACGTAAAAGCCCTCTTATCTCACCTTACCTTCTTTGACTCTAGGCGTAAGTCACTGAACTATCGCGCAGTGCTCTCTTCGATAGCGCTTTATTACAGATTGTCGAGGGAGCCTATTCTGTGACTCTTTTAGTCCCGTATACGATCTTTACTTAAATACAGCTACCATATAATTATATTTACGACGAGAATTCGTATTCTGTAATTAAAATTGTACCATGACAGTCTATCATAAGCATCGTGACTTCTTTATGTAAATATCGTGTTCCAGGGTGTTGCTACGCATAAAAACGGCCAACATTATAAAATTATGTTCTAGAAACATCTTCATACGGCAACAAATCTGATTAAATGTGGTTGAGAAAAAGACAGAGTTAGGTTAATTGTTATTCCGTAAAGCATGTAGTACATATCGTATGTTATAGCTCTGTGTATATGCATCCGCAAATGAAAAGTGTAATGCGGTATGTGGGCTTCTACCTTTGGCGGAGATGTACACTAATATAATACTAGTGCTGCCATATCTTGTTAGCGTAATACACTAACTTCCTACTAGAGATAAGGGCTTTTGATGCAAAATGAAATTGATTTGATAAATTTAAATCTTAGATCTAAAAAGAAGCAAATATATTTCCTAATTATTTGTGAGAATATTTAAGTAATTTGTAATTAAAATATCGAGGCGCATACTATTTAGTCAGCTGTGTGAAGGTTTTCAAAGCACAGCCTGCAGTGTTGGCAAGTATTTTGAGATTCTAGTAAAGAGAGGTCTTAAGAATACGATATAAAAACACTCACGAGCGACTATCTTAATCGATGTCGCTCTCGAAAGGTACAGAATAGACAACCTATTTGGTAAGATGAGCACAAAAAGAGTATACATACAGGTTGATTCTTAATTAAATTGATGCCTTTTAGGAGGTGATTCCTGACGACGAAGTATGTCGAAAACACATATACACAACTTATAGCCTAAAGTTATTACTAAGAGTGGTATGCACTCTTAAAGTAAGAGGTTTGATAATGCTTTCGTGAACGTAAAAAATAAATCACGTGATATCAAAGAACTCTTTTTCGTATAAAGTTTACGTGAATGAAGCTGTTAAAAGTTTTGGTTTGCATTTTGTAAAATCATCCCTTTAACATTAATTAAATTAGCATAAGGGCCATTGCAATTGTTCGAAAAGTGGTAACCATGAATTTAAATCAACATTTTTTGATAAATTAAGAAAAATAACTTTGTAACAAAAAGGTTGCATTTGTCAGACACTTTTAGAGCATTGGTTCTCGTTGAAATTAATTTTGTAGTCTTTTTTCAGAACTTAATTAATAACGCCTGCCGCTATGCAACTTGTGTAACATATGCAATGCGGGTTTTCTACCTCAATGGCGCAGTGTTTTATACCTATGTTTTGTTGGTTTTCCGCTTATTTTAGTTGCGCAGTGGCTGAAGCAGATTCAATAATTTCGTCCAGTGGATACTTTTTTTTATTTATGGTTAGCACTAAGTTATCACGTTTCAAACGTGAATACAGTTCATATACAGTGATACACACACGATGAGGGTTTTACTATTCGTACGTCAAGCCAAATACCTCACCTTGCACAATGTACATTATAAACGAACCACTGAACGTATTCAAGAAACTGTTAAGATAATTTTGCGTTTGCGATAGTAATAATATCTAACAATTTAATGAAAGTCAAGTTACACTCAGTGACAATTAAGTGAAAAAATACGCACATCGTTATATAGTGTGATATTTATGTAGAGGGACATTGTCAGCAATTCATTTCACTATTCTGTTATGATACGAAAATGTATAATTTCTGCATGAAAAGTGACACAGCCACTTAAGACCATTCAACCTAGGTTTAAAACTGTCGAAAACAACATTTCGTTAATTCTGAAATAGAACAAGTATTGAGAGCAACCTAATACTACCAAATTCAAAAATTTAAGAATATAACTGGCGTGCAACAGAGACTAATGTTAACAGGGCATGGTACATAAATTAACAATAACAGCTCTACAATATACAATTTATAAATAGAAATAACAGTTTTAATTAAATCATTGTAGAAAACGCAAAATAATGGCAATCCCAGAAAACACTTCTTCCAAAGCTGTGAACAAACAATTTACCATAGAGTTATGGGTTTTGCTTTCAAATTTGGTGAAATATGTAATATAAAATAGCCGTCTTATGCTTTTTTCCATTCATAATTCCCGGATGTAAGTTAAGATACATTTCGTCAAATGCAGCTTTACTTAACAGAGCGTGGATTAGAATAAAAGTATATAATTTCCGGAAGAATATTTCATCTCCAGCGTTATTCTTTTTGTTTCCTTCGAAAGCAACGATGTCAATATATTCTTTGTCATTCACTTCCTTTGAAAATTCTAAAGTAATATGGTTATCTTTCTTTTTTTACAACGTAACTTTTCTTCAGCCGATGGAGGCGATCTAATATTTTTCATTGACGTTTCGTTGACTTTAAATAACAGTAGTAAAATAGCTCCTCCTTCTAAAACGTCAGATTGGTTACGTTTCAAACGAGTTCCATTTTCTGAAGTATCGCGAAATTCTGCTGAAGAGTTATCCTGAGACTCTGGCAGTCTCGGTAGTTTAAAAATTCTGCCTTCTGAGTCTAACTGCTTATAAATGTCTGCGTAGTTTATATTTCATTTACATTATTTTGCAAGTATACTATTTTCAGTAGCCTGAAGTCATAAATTATTCATTGGAAGCTACATATCTTTGAGATTCAAAGCATGTAGCTACCAAAGAATAAGCTGCGACTTCGGCTAAGCACGTCCAATTTCTAGTTTACACTAACTATTTGGGCTACCTTCTTCATTAGTACGGACATGTAGTAAACATTTTTTTTTCAAACAAATGCCTCAAATTATCGTTTTTTTCTTCTTTTTTAAATTCAATCGCGTACTCGAAGCTCACATAATTATGTTTTAATATTACTCGCGCATATTTGAAAATGTAGCGTTACAGAGGCAAACAGCTTAGGTAGTCTGAGTTATCTAAAACCTGTGGATAACTGTATACAAAAACATATTTTGTCCCTTTAATGCAGCGGCATTACAGAAATTTTAAGAGCGGTCACATTGCTAGAAAAAAAAACTGCCAAGTGATATTACTCTGCACCCAACAGTTTTCGAGAAATAGATGTTTCATATTTAAAACAGTAAATATGTACATTATTGTGTTGTCCTTAAATACATGAAAATGTATATGACTAAAGTAGCGAAACTATGAACAGTGTCGTACCAATGAAATATGTTAACCATTATCTTGTATATGCTATATATATATACATATATGTACAGTATATGCACATATGTACAGTATATGCACATATGTACAGCATATGCACATATGTACAGTATATGCACATATATACAGTATATGCACATATATATAGTATATGCACATATATACAGTATATGCATATATATAAATTATATGCTAAAATTAAAATATATGTATTTACAAATACCGTACTATAGTTTACAGTGGTGGGCCTAAAATTGTATTCCCTAATTAAAGCAAAGACTAAATAAATACAGAATGTTAAAATATAAATTTTGGTTTAATCCGTTTAGCAGATATCGATATAAGGCAATATAATGTTTATTCTATATTATTGCAATACCTTACAAAAAGACGGGACCAACTACATTAAGCCAGACATAGGAGTCGAAATATAAAATTTTTCTTATAATCGTTCACATTGTCTACCAAAAGATAGTTCGAATTTATTAAATGGTTCCCAAGACATTAAAATGTCAGCCATTGGGAAAATAAGCACTTCATATGAACAAAAATATAACAATAGAGTGACTTAAGTAAGTGTACTGAGATTGGTGAAATGAGAAAATAATTTCATTTTGATATCACCTGCAATCAATAAGTCTTCATATGACTGCCATTTTAAAAATATAAGCATTACATGAACAAGTCAAGTGACTTTACTAACTACTACATGTGTACCGAGTTTGGTGGAATTCTGACATTCTCCAGATATTTCCTGTTGCCAAAAATGTTCAAACGTCCGCCATTTGAAAACATTAACATGAAATTAACAAACTACATAAAATTAATTCAACTTTTGTAGTTCCATGAGTACCATGAACTGGGGTGTATAGACACAAAATTAAAAAGAAACTCCTGGTTTAGATTTTTACATCGACTTAAATTAAATTTTAATAAATCTACTCTATATAAATATTATCAACTTGCATATGTAAAACTCAGTTAAAATAACTGCGTTTGTGTTGAAAATATTTATATAAACTCTTGTTCCCGTCCACCCTAGCGTCCCTGTACAGTCCAGTTTACAGTACTGAGTTTGATTTATTTCTGACTAATGGTTCCTAATATATCGCGTGTATCAAATAATGACAAAAAAGCCCGCAATGTTAAAAATATGAACCCGGCATGAACCAAAAAAATTAATTCAAGTCACCTTACTAGGTACTGCATATATAGGCCTACCATATTTGATTAATTTTTTTTATTCTTGGGTTCAAAATTTTTTAGGGAGACATACACTCGCGGCGGACACACGTGTTTTTCTCTTTAGTGAATATAAAACATTAAACGTAATTAAGAACTTTTTTTCAGAAGAATCACTATAACTAAGTACATTTAAGTCTCCCACTAATAGGTAAGTAGTATCACAAATTTGTATTTATTTATCTTTTATGTAATTATTATTTTAGCTATATTTCTTGAAATAAAAATGTGACTCCGGACTTTTTTACAGGTATGCTGCTTCAGGCAACCCTGTGTGTATGAATGTATGTGTGTATGTGAGTGTGTGTGTTTGTAAAGTATGAATGTGTGTGTGTATGTGAGTGTGTGTGTCTGTAATGTACGGGTTCCAATACCATTCATCCGACTGCGAGCTAATTTGGTGAGTTGTGCATGCGCACGCGAAAGTTTCTGTTGAAAACCTACATTAAGGGGAACACGGGGCAAAACGAAGTAATTAAAAAGTGTTTCTGAACCGGTCTTAAATATGCCCCATAAAAATTTTCAATTTGATTTGTTCATTATTTTTTTAGACAACTACAAATAATCACCGTAACTTATCACTATTAATTTTGTTACTTATATGAAATAAGTAGTGGCAAAAATGTTTTCGAAAACTTTTGATAACCCTTTTTAATTTTTTTGAAAATATTAGTTTTTGAAAAAATATGGGAAACAGAATTACATATTTTCACGAATTACTTCAATAATGTTCAGTACTTAGACTGCAGTTTTTCAGTGAGACATAAAATTGAAAACTACGCGAACGAAGTCGCGGCTCATAGCTAGTTTCAAAGACACTTCAGCGTCTCACCATGTGCTTTAACGAACTTTAATAATTAAAAAAAATACTTATTATTCCTTAAAAATTAATAACTTTGTGTTGAAAGCTGCATGTCCCCCGAGGCCGTGCCAGGTGTTTCAGGCGCATGTATGGAACCCGCATTAGCCCCATATAAATCAAGGCTAATTTTACGTTATCTATTCCAATAAGAGTATTACACATATCAACATTATCTTCACGTTTTATAAGAGACAGAGTCGTTCTTATTTTCGCAGCATTTGCCGAAGTCAAGTACAAAGAATGGTTGCTACAAATTTTACGAAACATTTTTTACTATCATGTTGCTAATGTAATCGTTTGATATGCTTCATTTTGCATAACGCAGTTCTATTAAGAACGGCTGTGTCTTTGATAAAGTGCGAAGATAACGTTGATATGTGTAATACTCTTATTGCTATAAAGAACGTAAAATTAGCCCTGATTTATATGGGGTAAATGCGGGTTGCATACATGCGCCTGAAACACTGATATGCCTCTTAGGGACGCGGGCACCTTAGTTTTCAACGTCCCTTTTTTATATTTATATTCACATAAGATATTTTTTCTTATTTTGGACATAAATCGTGATTAAATCTTCCTTTTAAGAATTTTTTTTTATCTCTAATAGTTTTTGCGTAATGAGTCGTAAACATCAAAATTTGCACTTTACGGTTTTATGTACGCCACTAAAACCAACTGACATAACAAAACGAAAAAATTCACATGGTATAACAATGTTGTTGGCTATGATTTGTCATACATAAAAACAAAGAATAAAATATTTTTGTATTTAGTAAAAAATTCTGAATTTTTTTAACGAAAATAAAAAAAAATTAACAATGTTTTAAAAATGCAAAAATGCATAACTTTTGTTTTTGTATGTGTCAAATCACAGCCTACAGCATTGTTATACACTGTGAATTTTTTCGGTTTGGTATGTCAGTTGGTTTTAGTGGCGTACATAAAACCGTACAGTGCAAATATTTACGTCTACGACTCATTACGCAAAAACTATGAGAGATACAAAAATTTCCTAGGAGGAAGGTTTAATCATAATTTATGCCTAAAATAAGAAAAAATATGTGGTACAAATATAAAAATAAAGTTACGTCGAAAACTGAGGTGAACTGCGCCCTTAAGGATATTTCTTCAGACATTTTGCGTAGAAGACTTGTTTGTAAAAGTCTTAAAAATTGGTCTATTGAGATGAAATATATTTTAACATTGCTTCCTCATTTAATAATCGTAGTTATAAGCTAGGTAGGTAGGTACATTACAGTCATTCACCACTAATTAAGAGCGAGATCTTTAGAGACGGATTCAGGAACCGGTATGGAAGATGCCATGGTCTGAATTAAGGGATTGGGCCCGAGTTTCCACATTTTTGACGGTAATTAGGTTGGGAAATATAAATGTGAGTCAATATCGTAAAATCGCTCCATAACTTTGTTATAAGTAGTTTTCAAGAGTTGAAATTCAAAAGGCACTAAGTGCCAGAATACATATTTTCACGATTATTCCATCAGAATGATCTGTGTGCCATACCCTATGGTCTTCAAAAAAGACGTAGGGCAATACACTGGTGTTGTAGGATTTGCATCAAAATGTAATATGTACCATGTTTAGTAATATTCAAGAGGGAATAAGTGCATAGATAACGATATTCAAAAAGAGATTCAAAAATATATAAGTGCCTGTGCACATTGGTTTCCAATACTGTTTTGTTTAATTTTGAAGGTCTGTATATGTTTGATGTTTTGATAGCCAACAGTATCAGCATGGTCTATTCTTATAAATAAACTATGTTATTCCGATTAAATGTGTGAGTTTATGTGTTTTCTACGTTTTCCTGCTTTTCCTCGAAAGTAGGTTTCTGCCACTTAGTGCATTTTGAATTTCAACTCTGCAACTACGCACTCTGATTTTGTCGAGACAAAATACGGCATGATGATAGTTAAATAGATAAACAACGTAATTTCCTTTAATTATTAAATGAGCTAAATCATTTATACCATTTCTCTCAACAAAATTGCATTGCACATTAAAACGAATTTGCAACAAAGTATCAGAGCAATTTTAAGATATCGGCTCTCATCTGGGTTTAAAAAAAAATATTCTCTGGAAAGGCGAGAAACCAGTGCCAATGTCCTTAAGGGCGTTCAAGTGGGAAAAATCATAATTTTATATTTGTACAAAATAGAGTTAGTTGTGCAAACATTACTTGAGGGTACATTTTACTCTTACGAAAAAATTTTAGCCCATCCAGTTTTCCTATAATGGCACTATTAAAGTCAAAATTTGCATATTTTTACTTCACACAAAACTGGAAAACCAGCAAACAAAATGAAATTTAAAAAAATTAACATGGAAACTACATTTCACGGTCTACGGTTTGAAACATTAAAGAACCCATTATAAAATACTTTTGTATTAAAAAAATTGCTAAAAGTAACAAAAATCAGCAAATTTTAGATGTTATTTATTAAATACAAAAATGTTTTGTATAAATTTATGATTTACTTCGAGCAATAGCTCAGGAAATTAAGAGATAATGTGAATCATTTCATTTCACAATGTTTATTTGTATTCAAGATTTTTGTAAAGTAAAAATATGTAAATTTACTTTTAAATGTCATTACGGGAAAAACTGGCTGAGCAAAAAAAAAAAATTCGGCAAGAGGAAAATGTGCTTCAAGTAATGCCTACAAAACTAATCCTATTTTATAAAATTATGATTTTCCCCCTCTAGAACACCTTTAAGGGACCATGCCAACATTTGCGCGGAGCGATTTCGGTAAACCATGAGAAACTGAAATCCGTATGTCAGAAACTGAGTTCAAACCTCGTTCCTCCAAACGCGAGCAGAGGACTCTACCACTGATGTGTTACTTGGAATAACTTTTCTGCAAAAAACTCGTTTCGGGCATTAAATACCTCGCCACTTATTAGTTCAGTGTAATATATTTCGTATTGAATTTTCGTATGAACGTACGAGAGGACAAACCACCTATACGTCCAAGTTTTATTTACAATTGTTGGTACGACCAACAAAATTGCATAATTAACACTGTTTACTCGTGCAAACAAACGAAGTCGCGTGGTGGTCGCTCGCACCTAATCATTCTATACCATGCCTTTGACTTCGCCACGAGTTCGTACTGTATAACGACCATCGACCATCGCATGGACGCATGACTAGCTTCAGATAGGGTGTGGTTTTTCAAGGAACATAACTAACTGATTTCATACAACAATATATGTGTTTGTTAACAATTTTGCTGTTACATACAGATAAGTATACATACATTTTTGTAGTACTTATTTTGTTACTCGTTTCCGCAAAAAAAAAATATATTTATACAGAACTGCTGTTGTATCCCTCAGATTGAAAACCTCAGAAAATTGTCTGCTAGGATTACAGTCCTAGTGCAAATGACTGTAAAAAAACGAGCTTAGTTAAAGTACGGAGGTTTCCTGAGATTTCTCATATATTATATGTATGTGTCACATACCTATGGTAGGTGTTTGCTGAAAACATCGCGTTTCATTCGTAGAGTGAATAATATATTCATACAGTTCATTTGATAACTATATAGCCTTTAACCATTGAGTAAATTCAAAGGGTAAAAAAAAAATCAGTTTTTTTCTTTCTTTCGGGAAGCAAATAATGTCGTCACAGGTTGTAAGCGAAACAAAGGTTATGTCTACGTGTTCAGTTCAGTGTTACGTTTTTCACATAAACACTTCGTAAAGTATTCTGGTAAATACGTTCACTTGAACGCTACTGTATAGATTTGATGTATAACGAATGGTAGTACAGCTAGAAGTTATTCGTCATGCAAGCACTGCTGTATTTTGCCATTTTTGGTACTTAACCAGCGGTATTCACAACCGCGCAGAATTAATCCAAGTTTATGAGAACACTGAAAATGCCCGACATTACGCTGTTTTTAACATGTGTAACATTGCATTAATAGGCATGCCTGCAACCTCGATTTTCTAGGATTGCCACGCGTATTTCATTTTGCGCAGTCTGTAGAGGACTTTAACTCTTCATTTGTTGCATCGTTTCATTCTGACACCAGCAACAATATCAAATACTATATAGACTAATACCGGACAACTCTAAGCTAACAACTAGAGACGGGAAAAATTCGCGTGTTCACTGACCTGTAGGGGTCGCGGTGGCCGAATGGTCAGACCATTCGCCTTCCACCAAGGCGATACGGGTTCGATTACCGATGGGGTTGGTCCCGATTTTCGCATGTGGGAATTGTGCCGGACGATGCCGCTGGTCGGCGGGTTTTCTCGGTGATCTCCCGTTTCACCCGCTATTCATTCCATCGCTGCTCCATACTGCTCACTTCGTGTCAACCTTCACCAGCGCTAAAAGACCTCGATGTTGAGCGCTGACCAAAATCACTCACTCACTGGTCTGTAGGCTAGACTCCAAAAAATATCTGTGTATGCAAGAAGACAACAGCTGTTTGTTGGCTGCTCGTTGTCACTGTGAATTGGGGCCGCATAGTTATATTGTTATTGTTGGCTCATGAACTTTAAGGTGGTTTCAAGTAAGTCAACGGCCAATTGTGAAAGTAGCACGCACTTACAGTTGACGGAATTATAGCTTGTGCCTGAAAAGAAACGCGAATTATTCAGGTCACTACTAATAACTAAGAGAAGTGTACGAAAAACAACATAGCCGCATGAGGTGAAGCTATTGAATAAATTAATGGTATTGCATTTCTGTAACGTAAATCTCTTTTTTTTACTTGTGTGGTTTTTTTTTTTTTTTTTTTTTCAGCTGTTGCTGTGAAACTGGTGATTCGTTGAGAAAATATCTTCTTCACAACGTTACGTTGGTAGCGTAAATCTGATCTCAATAAGATGTTTGTGTGAAATTATTTGTTCGGTAGGGATGGTAACACAATCAGTGTTCTCGCGTAAATACACAAGCTGTTCGATACTGGTTTAAACGGTATTCGACAATAGCATTAGTAAATAATACGTGGCTGAGATAATCAGGAACAGGTAAAGAAGCAGCAAAGGCCTTTTGTTGTGTATAACCACTCGATGGTATAGAACCATCCTAGCAAACAGCTGGGATAATCTCGGGAAACCTAATTCGGAATGGCAAACCCGGATCCTCCCTAATGCGACTTCATTGAATAGCCACTGTACTTCCATCGGATGAAATTTTTTAGCAGAACAAGTTCAATAAATTAGAGTAATTTCTTTGGTCTTTTAAAATTCTGTATAACTTAAAGTGGTTGTTTGGCCTAACCAGGTTACCAGTGAGAATCGGAATGATGCGAGCTAAATAATTCATCGGCCCTAAAGTAATCGTATACAGTCAATCATTACTTGATCGCAAGTTATATAAATTCGTTAATTGTTTATGTGACAAAAATCAGGTAGTTAACTTTGTCAACTGGATTCTTGTTATACGTACTCTTTGTGGTTATATATTTTCGGTTGTGAATTTAACTGACTAGAGAGATATTAATTCAGGAGTGGCGTACAGATGTTAATAGTAAAATATAAAATTGTGCGGGCTAATGCAAACATTAAACATAATATTGTGGCTGACATTGAAGACAAATCGGTTTGAGAGTACTGAATCCTCCATGTTACTGCTTTGGCTTATTTTATTGAATCCTGGATCTTTAGCATTTTGTGCTATCAGGCTAGCGATTGAAGTGTCTGTGTTAAATAGTTTCTGAAAGTATTATGACAAGCCAATGACATCCACGTAAATATTCAGCTGAGTTGAAAGTTTTTATTAAGAGTAAATACTACAGCGATGTTTTTATACTATGTCTAATTGAGGAATGTGTTTTGTTAAGGAGAATAAAAGAGAGGACGCCAATAATACTGATTTATTTAAGGTCATGCTACCCTATAATACTGTTTTTGTGATTATCATTTTTAAGTCTAAAAGCTCCTATATCAAAAATGTATTTGGAAGATTTGTTTAAAATTGTTTTTACTGCGTCGGATAGTTTTCTAAAGACAGCAAATACTATTGTAAATTATGTAACTAACAAAATTTCGTTAGTTGACGTATTAGTTGATACCGTATAATTTATTGTCTTGAAAAAATTAATACGGTAAAACCATTTTAAACAAACCAGGTAAACAGATTTGTGATATATGCTTATATTTTTTATTAAATAGTAATTATCACAAAAATTAGACACAGGGGAGTATGACATGACATTGTCATGTTTATTAACATATAAGATCACGGCTCCTCGTAGCAACAGACTACTTTTATCAAAATGAAAATTTTGGGGCATTTTCCTTGTGCGTCCTTACAAAGGCAATTGGCGCGAGACCTGGTGTGTGAATATTTTCCCAAATATGTTTTACTATGCTCGACGCACGAGCCAAACTCGAAGAGCACGCGCGCGGAAGGAATGCCACTGCTCCCGCTGTGTCCCGAACTCTTCGAACTTAAACGGTATTTCCAGCGTCCTCCCTGACATTTTCCATCTCTCTTCCTCGGCCGCCAGCTCCTCCCTTCTTGTTGCATTAGCACCTAGCCGACGCACATGAGCGCGCGACCGGAATTCCGATGAGTTCAAGGGATGGAGGTGTGAGAGACGGGTCGTGGAACATACGTACGGCTTGCAACACCCGTCTGTCACAGTTCGTCCCTTGATCTTGAGGTCGCACAACGGTTACATGTTGGACTCGCATTCGGGACGATCAGGGTTCGATCCACGGCTCTGGCCATTCTGATTTGATTTCGGATTTCTATGTTTTCCCAAAATCGCTCTAGGCGAATGCTGGGACGATTCCTTACCAAAGGCTATGGCCAACTCCTCTCCCAGCCCCTGTCATTGTATATAGTTGTGTGTACGTCTCTAAAGACCTTGCTGTCGACGAGACGTAAAGTGAGAGTGAGTGAGAGATTTTGACCAGCGCTCAACATCGAGGTCTTCAGCGCTGGTGAGGTGTGATATGAGGTGAGTATGGAGCGGCGCCAGAATGAAATACCGGAGGAAATGGGAGATACATGAAGAAACCCGCCGACCAGCGGCACAGTACGTCACGATTCCCACATGCGAAAATCCAGGAGTCGACACTAGTGTACGCAGTGTTGCCTACAAACAAGGCTCTATGTGACCAGGCCAAAACTTCACATGCGCTTTGCACGAAAACAATTAGTCCTAGACAGCCGCTACAACAGGACATTTTTATTACTAAGTTCACATTATCCAGTTAATCACTTTTAAACGATGGATTATCCTTATATTAAAAAAAAATTGTCAGCAATTTTAAGGGGGCCACCCCTTTTATTTTCGTAAGGGTTGAATGTATCAAGTGGCGTTTACTGTTGGCTTGTCGGCCGTATTATCACGAAGTAACATCTTGGGTTTTGTCAGTTTACGTCGATTTGTATTCGATTTGTGGGGAAATCAAAGTTTGAAAGTTTGATTTTCAAAGGCGAATTACTCCATTAATATAACGGTTACGTACAAAATGTCATTTATTTTCTGCTTTTTTTCCACAAAGAATCACCTGCGGAGTTTGTCGTCGTTTTTTGTGAACATACTGTGTATATAGAAGGCGTGTGTGTGTGTGTGTGTGTGTATAGGGGTGTTTGGGTGAATGTGTGAGAGAGTGCGGGAGAGAGTATGCGTGTGTGTATTTGCTGTAGGTCTACATCTATATTTAAAAAAAAAAAAAACAATTATTCTAAGCGTGGTTTTAACAAACATTATGTAGCGTCCTCTGTTTTTCCTGCTATTTCTGCTGTTACATATACAATATTGAATCGTTCAAGGAACACGTGTTCGGTTTCCAAGTTCATTGTTACAGGTATATGGCGAGAGAAAGCGCGCACAACCCACTGTGTGTGTGCGCGTTAATGTGTATGTGCGCGCGCGCTCACTCCGCGGTCCGTCACTAGAGTGTGCTCGTCGCGCGAGTGTTTGCTCGCACACAGAGCGCTCTGCCGGCCGCTATGCAAATCACTGGCAAATGGGTGGCGGGGCAAATGGGGTAGCGGCCTCATTACCATCACAACGAGGCGACCAGGGTGAACAAGTGACTGTCCATAGACGGTTTGTTCCCCTCGCAAACCTCTTCCCACTTGGCAGTAGCCGAGCGGACAGGAGGTGCGGTGTGGGGTTGGTAAACACACGGGAACAAGTGAACAACGATTAATCGCATTCAAGCTATCTGCGCCACCAGCAATCAAACTCCCCGAGTCTGACAGAGTTTTTTTATTCGAATAACATTCGCCTTCGGCTGGCAGGGAACGACTGAATGGACTCGTTACAAGCGGGGGAGAAATTCAATTTCAGCGTGCTGCAGCTGTTCTCGTGACGTTGTAACAGCCCAGCTACTTTTTTTGTTCTTTTTTTTTCCTCTACTTTCGCTTTGTTAATATCCTACTGCCGGATCACTGTGACCCTAAACACTTGAATGGAAATCGTTTCACGGAACATTTATAAAACATTTCTAGGTAAAGATAAAAACATTTACTGCCAATTTATATTTGATTTCTGCGTTCCCTTTTTTTTCAGTTATTTGCGCAGGAGGGAAAAATTTAACTAAAAATTTCGGGTGGTTGAAAATAATTATGTTTACTGACGGAAATTTAAAAACAATTCAAGCTAACTCGGTTCATGCACACGAATGTACTCACACACTCGTGTATATTTTTGATTGTGAATTCATTTATAAGCATCCATAAATACGAATTACAGTCTCGGCATCGTTCTGAGGAGACTTTATACAATAAGGGTGTCCGGCAGAAATGTTAGCGATGCGTTAATTTCTGATTTTTGCTAATTATTGCCCTTTTTTACTTTCTAGTGTACTTACCAAAAGAAATACAGGCTAATGAGATAACGTTCTTGCCGGTGTATCCTTGTCTGTGTATGTGTGTAACTGTGTGCATGTAGATATGTATAGGTCGTTCGGGATAAAGTCAGCACAAAAAATTAACCTTCGAAATATATCACTAGCCGTTACAGCATATAATTCAACATTAACTACAGTTGCCTTACTGCTTGTATGGTTGGCAGCGAAATTACGAAATATATTTCCGTGTAGTTACCTGTTCAAATACAACAATACAGAGACAAAATTAACCGAACTCGACATTGTTACATTTTATTTAATTAATAAACCGTTTTTTATTAAACTGTATAGATTCATACTGACTGCACAATTTATCTTACACGTGCAAACATCAAGTGACGTGTCCAGAGGCGTTAGATATTTCCCGTCGTTATACGTTACGAGGAAAGATTCGAATTAGCTGGAACTTTAGCGGGGATTTTTTGAGTACTCACTTTATCCCGCACCGCCCATATGTGGTTTAAGAGTATAAACTTGGAGCGCCTGCATATTTCACAGCTAATAAGTTGAACTACACTGTGTCGCTCAGCCTTGCGAGTCCCACCGCACGATGGCATTTAGTTGGCAGCACTGCACTCGCTGCCGCCACTGGAAGTAGTACGGTCCTTGGACAGAATATCGGCGGTAATGGGTGTGGCCTGGTTCCGTGCTGACGGCAGAGGCGTTGTCCCGAAATTTCTCGTGACGTGTTGATTAGTTCAAGCAGATAATAGCCCACAGCGGTTTGAGAGGAAAACTTTTTTCCCCTTCAACATTCTGCACGCACGTTGATAGGAGCCCTGGACGGGAAGACTGACGCCAGTTTAAGGCTTTACGTTTTGAGGCGATGATGCATGTGGTGAGACAGCAAAACTAGACCCTAGTGTCTGCGCTCGTCGTGTGCCGATTATTCAAAATTCAAAGTGATATCAGCATTGCCAACGTGTTTAGTTATAACTCTGTTATTATGTTCCCTCCGTTTTATCTCAGTAATTGTTTTATAAATATTATACGATTTAACAGATTTTTGACGAATTCATTTTTTAAAATTCATTAATGTGTAGGTAAACTGTACGTGTATTATAAATATGCTTGTAAACACGGATTAGTTTCCGAGTAAGCAGAATACACATGCATGCTTATTTCAGGGTTTCCTTAACCTAAAATAACTTATCTTAAGGGCTCCGCCTACAACGTACTTCAAATGCGTTGAAATGTGCGGGTAAATACGTTTCGATTACGAAATTATCCCCGTGTGCCCATTGTGCCAATGTACATAAAGAAAACTCACTTCGGACAAAGTCTGAATGTCACTAGTAAAACACCATGCTCATTCAAACACTGTTTCGAAACCCTCCAACATACTTCAAAACAAACCAACCGAATGCATGTGAAACTGAGATAGAAATGTGCACTGAACTTTGTTACAAACTTTCCACACGAGCTAAAATTGTTTCGTAAGATATAACTACTCACAAGTACAGTCTGCAAAACTAACATTATTTCATGAAAGTACAAAGTGTAGCATTTTATACCACTTGGACATCCTCAAGGTAGCCGCCTGGGTGAACATATTTTACACGTTTGAGTCCTAGAAGTGTGAGGTTAGAGGGTTTTACTGCCCTTTAACAATGAGGTTTATAGGTTCTCATCTAGGTAAGCTCTGTTGGTGTACGTGAGGCACAAAATCGATAGAGCGATAAGAGTGACGTCGGTCAGCGTATGCAATGCATTACCGCCTTTATACTTAAACCTAGCAACTGGCGCACAGAGCTTAACTATTATTCATTTTCCTATGGGACTTTCAGCGGTGACCGTATTATTTTATTTGCGATATTTATGGTTCAGATCCCAGCGCTTATTTATATTATTGCATTTTTAGAATCCGGTTGGAATTTCCCTAGATACGGCAGCTTAAAAAAGCTGTTTTTTTTTGTTTGTTTTTTTTGCCAATTTGAGAGTCTTGATATTGTGTTTCCAATTAGCGATCCTAATTTTTAAACTGATAGAAACATTGTTTGAAATGTGTTTTCTTTTCATAGATGCACGAACTGAATGCACGTTGAAATGTTTCTTCCAAATATGATTACTTGTAATTCGCTGCAATGCGTTTCAAGCGCAGGTAGGCCGGAATCTTAAAAGCCGATGGGAGTGAAGTGAGGTGAAGGGACAACACAACATCCATGTCCGAATCGGGATTCGAACCCAGAACTTCTTGCACCGCAGACCGGTGCCTAACCGGCTATGCTACGTACGGAGACCGGCCTTAGAAGTGTGGAAGTGGCGAGGACAGAACGGCACGCGCATCAAGTCTCCCCCTAGCCTCTAGGCGCAGGTTACCTTCAGGCCTTGTACGTAACACACGACGAAAGTTCAAAGACCACTGCTTTGATGTACGGTAAATACCACCAGTTAAATAATTATCTTGATGCGGCGTGACATCGTTGTGTGGATTCGGAGGTTTCGGATATTGAGATGAAAGCAATCCTGCGTATTTACTTTGCGATGTTTTCGATATGTTATACTAAAACTATTTTGGTCAGGCATTCAGAATTTGAGTAGCATAATTGCTCGTCCTTAAGTTGAGCACCTGGATAGACGTATTATACCAGAGTACGAGATGATCGGAAACAGTAAGGGCGACTCAATGCACACGCTTAAGGACGTTCCAGAAAGGAAATATCATCATTTTGTTTTTGTGTGAAACAGTGTTAGTTTTGTAGATGTTACTTTGGAGTACATTATCCTCTTATAAAAAATTTATCTCGGCCAGTTTTCCATCGATGGCATTTCAAAGTCAAAATGTGCGTGTTTTTGGTTCATACCACCCCCCCCCCCCCCCGAAAACCAACCAACATATTAAAACAAAATAATACACAGTGAAAGTACATATCACTTACTAGGCCTTTGCGTGTATAAAAACAGAATACAAAATATTTTTGTATTAGAAAAAAACTCCAAAAGTAGCAAAAAAATTTTCTAATTTCAGTAATTTTTTAAAATTACAAAACATTGTTCGAATGGGTATTAATATACGTAAAGCCCTAGCCAGTGACATGTACTTTTGCTGTTAATTATTTTGTTTAAATATGTTGATTTTTTTCGGGGATGTATGAACCAAAAACATGCAAATTTTGACTTTGAAATGCCATTGTGGGAAAACTGGTTGAGCTAAAATATTTTGTAAGAGAATAATGAACTTCCAAGTAGCGTCTACAACATTAATACTGTCTAATACAAATACAAAATTATGATTTTTTCCCGTCTTGAACACCCTTAATGCCTCAAAGTAACATAAGGCGCAAGGCATTTAACTGGCATGCAGTCTTCTCGCCGACATCTCGTCTCTATGAGATATTCAGTGGTGACCGTATCACTTTATGGCGTAGTATTAAATATAAAGGCGAATTGTAAACGCCTGTACCTCTTAAAATATTTTGCGTTTTTTTTGCATGCGAAACAATGACAACAAAATTTCCAATTTTCGCTATTTTCGGCAGCGTTAAAATAGAAATTAGACGTGGATGTCCTGAAAGGGTGTACACGTGTGAAACGTCTTTTGAATGCTTATGCAATGCAGATATAACTTATACTAGCTGAGCAGCTTTCGAATAATCGTGTAACGGCTGAAGCTCGGCGCTCCGCTTGGCAGACTGGGTAGGCGGTAACCTTAATGTAGCCCGGGACTAATGAACGGTGTGCAGTGCTTCAGCAGGTAGAATTTTATTCGAAATCCGCTCAACTTACATGGGTGATTCCCTCTTACAGATACTCAAAGGACGTTGTGTATATCCACTTGAAAGTCGGCAAAAATAATTTTTCCACGGCATTGTTTAGGTATTGACATACTCGTGCAGAAAAATTTAACATGTATTGACACGTAGAGTACACATTTAATTACATACACGACGCCATAACATTACATAGTCTCAGCGCAGTGTCACATAGAGGTTTTATGTCAGTGATAAGACTGTACGCCAACTCAGTGCCTTGCGCGTAGAGGTTACTTTAAGGCGTACATGAGCCGCTCGTACTGTTTCCGATCATCTCGTACTCTGACATGCAAAATACGTCCATCCACGTGGTCAACTTAACGACAAACAACTGACCAAATTAGTTTGCTTGCGTAGAACATATCGAAAACATCGCAAAATAAATACGCAGGTTAGCTTTCATCTCAATATTCAAAACCTCCTAATCCACACAACGATGGCACGCCGCATCAAGATTATTATTTCTCTGAGGGTATTTACCGTACATCAAAGCCGCGGTCTTTGAACTGTTCGCCGTGTGTCCCGGACAAGGCCCAGTGCGAGTTGGAGAGACACAAAGTTGAACCAACTCCCTTTAAACAAAAAAATCAATTTCGATATATTTTGCTTAAGAGGGATGGAACGCCAAAGCATTGAATTTTCGCAACTTTCGACGTAACATTTCCCTCTCGCTTATTATCGAAAATCATTGTTCGACAACCCGGAATTGATACTTTTGTACAACTTATTACATTACTACATAGTCACAGATTGTCTTATTTTTGGAGCAGTGATGGCAGATAGAAAAAAGGTACATTTTTCGTATCTGCCACCAGTGTTCCAAAAATAAGAAAGTTTGTGACTATGTAATAAAGTAAGAAGGTGTACAAAAGTGTAACCTACGGATTGTCGAGCCTTGATTATCTATAATAAGCGAGGGAAAATACTTATGTCGAAAAATGTGATAATTCTCTGCTTTGACACTCCATCCCCCTTAAAGGCTTGTGTAGCTTTCAGTGTGTGCAGTATGCGGGTTCACATACACCCCTGCAGACGATGTGAGAAGCCGAGACAACCATGGCCACGTCACTGAAAAAAAAAAAAAAAAAAAAACACTTATTTGTCACCACGAAATATTTTGTCATTGTGGACCTTACCAAATTATTTTGTGGTGACCACAAAAATTTTTTGCTGTCCCCAATAAACTTTTTCCGTGACTACAACAAAATGTTGTAACCATTGCAAAAATATTGCGTGAGGTCCATATTGACAAAACATTTTGCAGTCACCACAAAACCGTTTTATTCTGTGCAGTAGCCGCGGATATATCTTCGTGTGTGCGGTGTGTGAGAAGTTGGTGGTTGGGAAGGAAGTTAATTTAAGATGAAGATTTACATACGTTTAGTACAGGTTTCTTTCTCTCTTCCTCTGTAAGTTTAATATAATTAATTAATTGGTAGGGATAACCGATTATTTAAAGTTCATTGCTTAGTACAGGTTTCTTTCTCTCTTCCTCTGTAAGTTTAATATAATTAATTAATTGGTAGGGATAACCGATTATTTAAAGTTCATTGCTTACATATACAAACATGCAATTCGGTAATAGTTGTACAAAATCTGAAGAAAAAAAAATTCTCCACAAGAAAACAAATAATCTGCACGTATTGTTATTTATTATGAACTCTTATTACATATAATAGCAATTTCATAAACCAATGATAATGTGTTGCAATTCGTTAGTTTTCTCAATTTATATATGTGTATATATGTGTATATATATATATATATATATATATATATATATATATATATATATATATATATATATATATACACGCACACATACCGTATACCGGGGTAACTTTTTTGACCGCAAGTGGTGACTTTTTGCTACATCATATGTTGTTTATTTAGGCGACGTTAAGTGACAAATCCAAAATTAATATGGATCGATAAAATGTATGGTGTTATTACACAAATATAATTACTTATTTCTTGTGAAACTTGCCTAAAATTAAAGCCTTTTGAATGTTACATAGTCACCCCTGCTGTCACATAGCAAATCCAGTTACTGTATGTATGTATTGTATGTAATGTATTGTATGTATGCATGCATGTATGTATGTGTGTGTACATATATATCGTAAACGGGGATTACATTAGGACATTACAAAAATTATTTTCGAGTATGTTGTAGCCGTGAATTAAGAAAAAATTATTTATAGTAAATTCTGAATAATAATTACCGACATGACTTTTAATTATCATTTACTCACTCTTGCAAGTTATGGAAATAAAAATAGTATAAAAATGTCCCAAAGTCACTATGTATTTAAAATTACCTTCGCCACACACATGCATACACTTATTAATATACACACATACACACGTGCCTCTAGGTATATATTTCCCTACATTCCCTTTCATCGTTGTGTAATTGACTTTCACCATGCCGGACACGTCCATTTTACTGGCCGGTAATAATAACTCGCTGGTAGTCAGCCAATGAAACGGCGAGTTGACGAAGTACCAATTAAATTAGAGTTTCAGGAAAATTATTTTTGTCGCGGAAGTCGCGGAGTTGGCTGTAGTTCAGTTGGTAGAATCTGATAAAAGTACAGTACTGAGAGATTCGAGTTATTTAAATGAAGGTTAATGCCGTTGCCCCACTAAGGATACTGTAAAAATAAATACAGTCCACGGCGTTAGTATTGAAAATAACATGGAAAACAAATATAAAAACATGCTGAGATAATTTCTGTATAGTTCAAACAGAATATGATTGGGTGGTCGGTGGAGAAAATCGAGATATATTAGACATAAAACGGGCTTTGAAGCAGTTTAAGGTGTTCTTTATCTTGATGTTACAAAATTATAACGGATTCACTAACAAAGCAGTCGCATTATTGTCGATAAATAGAAGAAAATGAAGTATAAATGTGAATTGCGCTAAGAAGAGAGCAAACGTAAATCAAATCGTTAAAAATTGCAAAACAAAAAAAAAAAAAAATTATCTTGTATAGCCACGTGCGTTACCTGAGGTTATCTACGAGGTATTCCTCATTCAGACATAATTACTCTTATTAGACATTTCGTCGCCGTAAGCCCAAGGTTCATTAAAAAATGTTAAGTTACATTTTACTGTCGTAATCTTTTCTTTACATCTCAACTTTGGGGTTGTTTCATAAACAAGTTTACTAACTTTTTTGTAGAACTACTAATAATTATCTTAATATTTAGAAGGAAATCTTTCAAATATACCAATCCAGCAATGTGTGTCAATTTACAAACGTTTTCTGTACTTGTACAAACAGTTTTTATGCTTTACATATTTTTTATTTCTGACCAATTTATTGTAAATTTCACAACAAATAGTTTGTAGTGTCAATAACGTATTCATAATAATTTTTCTACAAATATTTCTGTAAAGCTACAAAAAAATTGGCAATATATTACAGGCCACCAATGTTGATTTTGTTTCAGATGGGACACGCTGTTCACAAACATTAATTGATATTCGTCCCTAGGTGAATTTAATTTTTTTATTACTGTGTAGTTTTCATGCATTATTTTGTCAAGTACGAAACCATTTTACGGTATTTGCCAGTGGCCTCGAGACTATTCACCGACCGAAACTACGTACTTTTACGAACAGTTCCTGTTACTATTGTGGTACATAATTTTTATCAGCTGTGCTAATCGACTAACCTAGAAATTAAAAAAAATATTCATATCAATTTTGTTCACATACATTATTCATCTTTATTAAATATGAGAAAATGTAACGGGTTTTAAATTGTATACAGACAAATATAATTTCAACTCAGAATCCAGTCACTTTTTACTCTTGAATATATTTTGAGCCCTTGCCTACTTGCTGTAAGAAAACTATTTACTAAGGGGGTTACTGTAGTGTAGTTGTCAAACCATTCGCCTCTGACCACATCAAACCGCGTTCAACAACCGCAAGTAATACGACATTAATAGTACGGTAATATATACACAAACTTATACAGTAGTAAGACAAAAATATTTAAAATTGAGTTAATCAGTAACTAAGACCTTAAACTGTTGTGGAAAATTTTGTTTTTAGGTTTAATAATAAATTACTTAGGCCTACTCATACGTTATTAAATATTTTTAACATAAATAAGTTCAGTAAATTATTTGTCATTGTATTTTGCGTGACGTAAGATTTACTTGGCTAAGTTAAAAACATACCGTGCAATTTATGTTGACGTTTTCAGAAAAATTTTCAGATATTAGGGAGCTATGTTATGGAAACCGTCAGCGTTTTGTGTGGAATTTATCTGAATATTTTCTCAAATAAGAAAGTTTAAATAAAGAACATATTGCCTAAAAACTAGCATGCGCAGAGCAACCACGTTCTTTCAGGTGAGACATTCAGGCAGCTTCTCCTGCAGACGACGAGCAGACCTACAAAGACGGCAAGTAAAGTACTTGTAGACGAAGGCTCTGAAACTTAATCACACAACTTCACAGATTACTTTCCCCAAGTTAACAAACCCGGGCACGGGAGGATTCGGCTAGTCCAGGACTTGTAGTTTCTTGTCCCGCGGCGACGGAAGGTGGCAGGGTCGAAAGCAAGACCATTTTTCTATCCACCGTAGGCTTACTTTCGCCTTTCCGATAAGTTCACATCGAGCTGTATTAAAACACATGTCTGGCGTTCATGAGTTTGCGGGTTTGATTCCCGTCTCAGTCAACATGGTTTCTGTCTCCCAGGAATTTCCGAAGTTTCTCCAGGCGAGAGCTGGGATGGATTCTCAGTACACGCCGTGACTTAAGTTTTCCTCAGTAGAAGGAAAATGGCGGTCCGGGCACAGGGGCTGGGGGCTGAGGGTGACCTTGACCTTTGACCCCGTGACCTTGACCTTTGACCCCTGTAACCCGACACCCCGACGCCATCTTGTTTCCGGCCGCCATCTTGTTTCCGGCCGCCATCTTGTTTCCGGCCGCCATGTTGTTTCCGACCGCCATCTTTAATGACGTCAATTTCGAAAAATTAAAAAAAAAAATTAAAAAATTCCAAAAAAATATTTAAAAATAAAAAAAAAGTTTAAAAATTCTGCCATCTTGTTCCGTCCGCCATCTTGGTGGTTTCTTCCGAGTCTTCCAAAAAAATTTTGAATTTGCATTCCATCCTAACCCCACTTGCATTAAAAAATTAATTTAATTAAAATAAAATCTTTTTAATAAAAAGACTATTTAATAAAAACGTTTTATATAAAATAATTTTATATAACAATTATTTAGTTAATAAAATACATCGGGTATGCTCGGCCCA
>PNEQ01065238.1:0-30550 GCA_003012365.1 Medauroidea extradentata
GACCACACGCACACGAAAGCTAGATACTTGCGTATGCTTCACATAAAGATAACATACAGGTAACTTTACCTTTCCTAAAAAACAAAATAGAAGGGACCAGTCTGCCGCCCCTTAGATATGCCGCCCGGGGCACATGCCCCCCCTTGCCCCCCCCTAGATCCGGCACTGCATCTTGTATTATTTCTCCACTGGATCACTTATCCCAAGAATATCTAAATCCCATAAATCTTTAACTGCAGAGTTCAAGCTCAACATTGATGCCACATGTACTTTGCCTATAATGTGGCTTTCCTTAGTAGAAAAGCTGCCCATGATGACCCATACCAGGCGGAATTCAACTGCTACTGGTCCTGATTTCAATGTTTTAGCTCTTTCAGTCAGAAGCAACCCGCAAGTATCAGATCCAAGAAGCATTTCAATTTCTGGTCTCTCAGGTCCACAATCAGAGATAAATATATTGTGGGTTTTCCGTTCCTTCATCCAGGGTCCCTTCTTGAGTCGCGGAATTTCACCACAGATCATTGATTGGTCAAGTACTGGTATTTCACAGGTGTACCTGCTATCCAAACTACTCACCTTTACATGATAATTTAAATGGGACTGTTTTTCCGATGTTGTACCCCCAAATAAACTATGGATTAGTGTTTCAGAATGGTAACACGTCAATCCAATAGCAGAAGCAGTTTTTTTTAAGTATGTATGACCGCTGGGATCCACAATCAATCAAAACTCTAATGACACGATCTTGTTTTTCTCCCATTACTTTTACCATTAGAGTCTGCAAAAATACTTCTCGGTTGTAACATTGAATGGTAAGAGATGCACAAGACAAGTCTTCCTTTACTTCTTCAATCCCAGTTGTTTCTTTAGTTATCTTCCGATGTGCTTCTGGACACATCAAAGTGTAGTGACCTCTACTACATAAGTCACATTTCAAATTTTTCTTGCATGTTTTTGAAATGTGTCCCTGCTTCAAACATTGATAACAGCACCCATTCTTCAGTAAGATATTCATTTTTTCCATTAATGTCATTTTCTGTGCATTGAAGCAGTCTTTGCTGTGGTGTGAGTTTTTGCAGAACACACACCTAGAGTCAAGGTACTTGGATTCTCCCGAAAATAGGTTGCTTGCTGTAGGTATGTTTTCCACTTCTCTTGACTTCAATTTTGATCTTGTAGCCCTTGGACTACGAGTCTGGAATCCGCTTTATGCTAGAGATATTCTTTGCTCCCCCTTCACTTCGTTCTTAAGAAACAACAACAAATGTGACAATTTTTCGTTGTACTTATTCTCTGGTGTTTCTATCTGGGTTAGCTGTACAGAATTTCTCAACCATACCCTGAGTATGTCTTCTGGGAGAGAGGATTCAACTAATGGGAATAAAAATGCAGCATACTTGTCACCCATCATACCAAGAGACTCAAGTGACCTGAGATGGGATTCCAAACTGTCATATAGTTGCAAAAGGCTTAGTTTTTCAGAAGAAGCGACATTCTGAATAACTAGACCTAGTAACTCACGTACATAGAACTCAATAAGTAATTCTTTCCTTTCAAACCTGCTTTGAAGACACTGGATTGCCTTTTCATAGTTTTCAGCAGTGGGCGGAAAGCTATTCACAACATGTCTGGCCCTACTGCTTTCTACTGTTGCTTGAATAACATACTGGAACTTGTCTTCTCGTTCTATTTCAGCATCATTGTGAATACGACTAAATTGGCTCCAAAAACCTAACCAATTTCTAATGTCGCCATTGAACTGTCTCAATTCTGTTTTTGGAAGCTTTAGTTTCTTTTTCACTGAACGATCGTTCGCAGTATCAAAAACACAATTTTTAGACAGCAGACCCTCTAATTTCTGACGAGCCTCATCTAACCAGTCATAATACTCTTGAATATTTTCGTATTCTGAACAATATAATGAATAATTTTCATAATCT
The DNA here is from genome assembly GCA_003012365.1 of Medauroidea extradentata. Taxonomy (NCBI): domain Eukaryota; kingdom Metazoa; phylum Arthropoda; class Insecta; order Phasmatodea; family Phasmatidae; genus Medauroidea; species Medauroidea extradentata. The sequence continues at coordinate 1,941 of PNEQ01065238.1, forward strand.
AAGAGAAGTTCCAATATTTTATCATCGACCTCTTTAAGCTGGGTACCAAAACACTCTAGTTTGACTAGTTGCAATCTTACCTTGTCTGTATCTGTCTCGGCCATCATTGCTTTGTAAGTTTTCGTGAAGTTCGCAGGAACTGGTGCTCTCGATTTAATCAGCTTTTCCATGTTTATTTTTGTAATTAACTTCACGATCCACGGGTGTCCTGTCACGGTCGCCACTAATGTTACATCGCGCCTGAAAATCTACCCGATTTTCACCAGTCGCGTCTCTGGATGGCCTGTAATTTAGCTTGTAAAACAACTCTTTACAAACAAACACATATTTTCAACACAAACTCACAATTTTTATTATCATTCCCCCGTCTCTTTAAAAACAACTTTTTTACTCTTTTTTTCTTTACCACAAGAAATATGACAAACTTTGATATAAATAGTCTTATAACATAGTCTATGTTCCGAAACGTAACAGTGCCCATCGTCAGCAAACATCCAGTGATGAGTTTTTAAAGGTGGTGAAAACTAATTATGTAGTCTTTTAGCATTTTAATCATTTGGCATTTTCTTTCCTATTGTATTTTGTGCACTGCTGGCTGAAAAGTTCCTTATATTTTTTAATGCAATTTGACTTAAGATAAGGGACTCATTTGTGTTCCCCTTTTTTAAAAGAGCTGTGGGGTTTGAAGGAAGTGGGTGACAGCCTCCTCGCACCTCTCCCCCTTGGACCATTCTCACTTGTAGAATAATGGTACTTGTAATTTTGGTTAGGATTCGTCCGTACTAGCCAGTTAGTATGACTCTGTACCTGTACGGCATTTAAATTTCCGTAACAAATTCTATCAGTGCAGTACTAGTGGTGTAATTCGTTCAGAGCAGAGTGATCAATTTAACGACAGGAGAGGAAACTTCAAACTGGTTTTTGATTTTGGGTTAGAAAAAATTTGCTTAAATTTTGTTGTCAACATCATCTCTAGTTTTAGGCGGCTGCCTAATGTAACTGTTTTGTTATGTTTCTTTTTAACGGCTCAGTTTTCAACGTCTTTATTTATTTTTATATTTGTACCAGATATTTTTTTTCTTATTTTAGACATAAATTGTGATATAATCTTCCTCTTAGGAAATTTTTGCATCTATTAAGGCCAGTTTACACCAATGATAACATTGCTAAAAACACGTGTTATCAACAAAGTTATTAACAATGTTGTAAAAATGCTTGAAAATTGCCGACAACAACAGGTTACCAACTTTCTGTTATTAACTTTGTTAATATTTATAAAAAATTTTAATAAAATTTGTGGCCAATATTTTGTTGATAACATTTGCTAGCAATAAAAGTTATGAATTTTGGAAACATGTTAATAACTTTGTCGCCGACAATGTTGAAAACATTATTTTCCCGTCCTATTCTAGGGTGGTTTAGATCAAAGGATGTTGGTAACAAATGTTACTAACAATATTATCAACAATGTTGTAGGCATTTTTGTCATTAACATTGCTATTAACTTATGTTCACCATTCTTAGAACTTAGTTAGTAGGCCTAACATTAGTGTTTTCAGCAATGTTAATAAGACATTTGCTATCAACATTGCTGCAAAGTAGTGTACCATTGCTTAGGATTTGTTGATAACATTTTGTAAGTAACATTGTTACTGTTATTTTTTCGGTGTAAACTGACTATTATAGTTTTGGCATAATGAGTCGTAAATGTCAAAATTTGTACTTTATGGTTTTATGCATGCCATTAAAACCAACTAACATACCAAACCAAAAAAATTCACAATGTATAATAACTATGTTGTAGGCTGTGATTTGACATACATAAAACAAAAAATAAAATACTTTTGTATTTAATAAAAAATAATGAGTTTTGAAACAGAAATTTTAAAATTTCAACAATTTTTAAAAAATACAAAACAAAGTGCAAATTTTGACGTTTACAACTACTCATTACGCAAGAACTATAAGAGATACAAAAATTTCCTAAGTGGAAGATTTAGTCGCAATTTATGTCTAAAATAAGAAAAAAATATGTGGTACAAATATAAAAATAATAAAAGATGTTGAAAACTGAGGTGAAGCCCCCTTAATGTTTTTCAATAGTTAACCTTTCTCCTTCCAATTTGTCTTAACACAACAGATTTACTGGTTTTAATAAACAACACCAAAAAAACTGATAACACAAAATTATGTAAAACTCACTGCAACATCATTCAAAGACTTTGTAGCAAATTCATCCTGAAACGATGCAGCAACGACATTTGGAAACGGGCGGCAAAGTCATCTGGAAGTGTGCAGCAAAGAGGTCTGGAAACTCGTAGCAAAGACATCTTGAAACATTTCAGCAACGTCTCCCTGCAACGTTGTATGAACATCCCCTGCAACGTTACAGGAACGTCTCCATGCAACGTTGCAGTAACGTCTCCATGCAACATTGCAGCAACGTCTTCACACAACGTTGCAGCAACCTCCCCATGCAACGTTGCAGGTTTGTGACATCTGGATGTTGTAGCAACATTGCGGCAACTTTGCTGTAACGTAAAGAAACATTGTGACAACATAGACTATTTTGGGCGAAACGTTGTAGCAACATTGCCACAATGTCGCTGTGCTGTATGGGTGGGTTTCCAAAGATTTTCTTTGTAAAAGTACAAACATTTTTTTTTTTTCAATGTATGAGGTTCTGTTTAATGCCTGGAATTTTCAGGTTAGCAGAAAATATACAGACGAGAAAATAATTAAACAATTGTGTGTAGATAAACATTTGCATGTACATCAATAAAATAATGTAAATTATATTTGCTGGATTCTCTTCCCCTGTTCTTTCTTTGTTGTTTTGCTCCAAAGTTACCCAGCGGTACCTAGCCCTCTAGCTGTATTCCCCCCCCCCCCACCTAGATAGTATGATGCAATCACTCCCCCCTTCCCCTCAAGAACGTTGTAACAAAGTTTCCAAATGAAATCATTCACAAACACACATTCGGCAAATTCCGACAAGTGTTCGGGTATTTCCGACACAATTAAGGCAATTCAGCTTACACAACCCATCGTGCAGCCAAGTTGAACTAATCTCTGGTATTTTAAACTCGCTGTGTTGTTGGTGGAACGCATCTCTAACTTAAATTCAGGTTTAGCTCTTCATAGAGTTTTGTTAATCTCGCTTTGTGGCAGAGTTAAACTTCGTAGGTGAAACTGGCAGGTGGTTTCTGCAAGTGGGGAGGGTGGTCATGTTCCTGGGACCGGCCTCAGTAGCTCAGATGTTGGAGGCGGAAGAACGGGCGTTCGCGGCTCACGTCAGAACTTGTAGTGATCTAAGCAGTTTCGGAACTGCTGCCGACTTTGCTGAAATTACTGATTTAGTGAAATAGCATGCCCTTTTAGCTCCTCCTCTCGAGAAAGAGTTGCGAGGGCAAGTTGGGGCAAATCGTCTGCTAGATATTATGGCGAGCATACTGCTGTTGATTGCACAGTTCACTTTCGTTGTCATGTTTGAAAATAAAGAAAATGAAAATTATTTCAGACAAACGCAGCTCAGTAAGGGTTTTCTTTCATTCCGACCAATAAAAGTTTTATGTTATGGTGTTCGCAAAATTTGATAATATTTGCAGAATATGTTTAATTCCTGTAAATGATGAACTCCTTTTAGGAATTTTTACTTTTTTGTGGTTAGCAATTCGAGTCATTAAAAATCATTTAGTTATGAATTATAATTCCTCAGACTAATTAAGTTTAGTACAGTGTATTATTCTAGTTTCCTCTCATCATTTCATTAGAAGGCATTTTATCATTTTAGAGCATTATTTGGTGCAGCTTGTAGGAACTTCATCATCTCATTATTCTTCTTTATTAAAATTTCTAAATACGTCTGCTAGTTCCGTCACCAAATCAACGCAATAGGCGTTTTCCTCGCTTCTCCGAGAGATGTCAACTCTTTTTGACCTCGGTCAACTTGACCCAACTCTTTCAGCTCCTGAGAGAGGCCGAGTAAATCATACCAAGGGCCCGGACTCTGTGGTCGCGTCGCACTTTTCGTACATTTAAATATGGCGTTTGTGATCGATATTTGTTTTTGAGGTTGTAGTTTGCGTAGCAGACGCTTGTGTACTGTTTAATGGCAGTATTTTTAATGCGGTAGGGATATATTAAGAAGAAATGAGATGGCAGAGACAATCTCTCTTTTTTATAATAATTGTACTTGGTGTTCAGGGATTAGGTGATCCCTACAAAGTTCTAGGTGTACAGAAGTCTGCTACTCTTCAGGAAATACGGAAAGCCTATAAACAGCTAGCAAAGGAATGGTAAGCATTTTCAGTTTACATACACACTCAAAATAAAAATGTAAGAGGTTATTGATACTGTGTTTACGTTGTACGCTGCTTTGATTACGGCACGTAGTGCTGCGGTTTTGCGTTTACGTTCATAGTTTACATTACATTACATAATATATATGGCTTGTGTACGGTAAATAGATCTTACGGATGCAATAAAGTAGCACCAGGGATAGTTGAAAGAGTGGTTACTGCTGTGTACTTAATGTAGTAGAAGTGTGCGAATGGGATAGGTGTGATTACTGTTAATGTGGTTAAAATTTATTAGACTATTAAGTACTCTTTTGGTATCACATATTACAGTTAATAAGTTTATTCTTGCAATTGGGCTACTGCCTGTTGGACTGTTCCCCATCCCTACAATACTAGCCTTCCAGACCCTTCCTAAATTTCCCAGCCCCTCTCGCAGTCTCCAATTCATCCTCTTTTATTGTCCTAATTAGCGTAGACTGTCTACCTCTGTCCGTTCTCCTCCTCACCCTCTGAATCTTTTCACTGTCGGTTCCTCTCCCCTTGGATGCTCCCTTAGCTTGCAGAGCAAAGTTCCCTATCCACCCTCACCATTTATCACTTTGTACATCATAACCAATCTTTATATTCTCCTGTCCTACAGTGGTTTCCATCCCATTTCCTTCATCACTGTAGGTCTGAGGGTGGTATTCAGGGTGTCTACTAGGTCACTAAAGTCACTAAAGTCCCGAAAAAGTCACAAATTGTGAAAAAGGTCACGAAAGTCCCACAATAGTCACTAATTTGAAATATATTTTGGTATAAGTCACGAAAATTATTTTTGTGTGATTGATTCTTGTCTAATCATTTGTCAAGCGTGCATGTTTACATTACCAATATTTCTCGTGCACTGTGCAAGTAAAATAAATAATTTGTTTTTATATTAGTTATCATAGTCCTCTTCATAATGACAATTCAAATTTAGGTATATTTTGGTTACACATTTTAAAATTGGACATGCTTCACACTCCATGTTGGAGGAAACTTAATGAAAATTGTCGGCCGTGTTGCACTTGTTAAAAAAATTATTCATTAGGCCTAATTCTGTTTGAACAGTTTTTCAAGAAAAAGTCACTAAATTTTACTTTTACAATCTGGTAGACACCTTGGTATTCTTAAACACTTACATTTGCAGCCTGCAAACGAACCCACAAACTCCACTTGCTTGAGGGCTTGTTCCCGAGTTATTTTCAGACTGTTGCCAACAACTCAAATTTTTTGAAAAAATTTGAGTCAGTGTGCAATCACACGATGCACAGTACTGTGGATGCATTTATTAAAAATAATGTACCTTTTGCCAGCAAAAAAAAAATAATTTCCTTCATTTTTGCTTATTTTCACGATGAAAAATGTGGTATGTACTTTGATTAATGAAATCTAAAAAACCGTTCAGTATAGTTCTACAAAAAAATTCAGCTACAAATTATAGCATATAAGTGTCAAAACTGTGCAGCGAAATTTTGATATGAGTATTAGGTAGCAATAAAAAAAATATTTTCGAAATCGCTGCAAAACTTTGTAACTAGGCCTTAAGTGTTGCTTGAGAGGGGAACAGCCCACATGCAACATTCAAATCATTTTGCATATTCTTGAACGAAAGCTAGGTTGAGAGAACTCTTCTTCGACCAGAAAAAGTAAAATGGAGGCCAATTGTTTTGAATGGGAAATCATGCGTCATATTTATTTTGCAATATCTTGTAAAACTTAATTAACTGCTGTTAATAGTATGTTTGTAAATTCTGACTTTATGGAGCTAAAATATTGAAAAACAATTTTGAGTAGCTGAAAAATTGAAAGTGTACTGTATAAAGCAGCTACAATTTAATTAAAAAAAAATTATAGAATTAAAAATGTTTTTGTGCAGACCAGTAAAATAACATATACGTTTTTAAGATTAACGGACTGTGTTTGTTTTAAACGAATAACTGTAATGCATTCAATATATTAGTCACAGCTCTAAGATAAATATAGTTTTCTATTCTCTAATACCACATTGCCATTTTTGTTCCAAAGTATTTTACATTTTGCACCTTATCTTGTTTGCGCCACTGAAGAACTATGCTTTGTTGAATCGTTTGCCGATTACATTAATCCTGCCTGAAAATGCAGCTCTTGCACTATCATTGAAATTGTTGAAGAAAATGATAAACCATTTTGCAGAGCTACGAACAGTTCGAGGATAGGCAATTATTGCGAAGTGATAGGGCCATGTCTCTTGTAACTTTGCGACAGTGGCGGATTTAAGCACTTATCTTGGGGGGGGGCGGAGGGTATGTCCTAAGAAGTATATATATGCACCCCACAAACCAAATGCGGGGGGTCGGGGGGTTCTCCCCCAGAAAAATTAGGATTTGTAGGTGCAAAATGGTGCTATTTCAGGAGTTTCCAAGCAAAAAATTTGAATATACTGCTTTAAAAAATTGTTATATTTTTTACAATAAATTATGCTTATAAAGGGAAATTCTTTGTGCTCATGTAGAAAAATTCGGATTTGTAGGTGCAAAATGGTGCTATTTCAGGAGTTTCCAAGCCAAAAATTTGAATATACTACATTCAGAAAATGGTTATATTTTTTTATGATAAATTATGCTTGTAAAGGGAAATTTTTTGTGCTGAAATAAAAATAAAAAAAATTCTGACGTTCCATGTGGTCACCACCCCAATGAATAAGAAGTAATAGCCATCAATTGTAAGCAATTATAATAAATTACAGATATAATAATAAGCATGTCGTGCGACGATTTATTCTTTTCGTCATAGTGTCGGGATGCCGATATTCTCTATTTACAGAATTTTATTTAGGAAAAACAGAAACGTATATAATTTGTCTTTGTGGAAACAGCAGGGGCAAGCGTCTGGGCCTTCTCGCCCCCACTAACGCTTATGTAACCCCCAAAGCTACCGGTCGGGAGGGGAGGAAAGCCAGCCTATTGTGTTTAAGATACAAATCTTGTTCTCAGTAACTTGAATGTGAGGAATTTTAAGAATAAATAAACATGTAAGGTATTTGTCAAAGTACAGCTAAATGAAATTAAATAATTATGTAACAAATATGGTAGTGGCAGGAAGTTAAGTGTCCTCGAGGGGCGGGGCTATTATTCGGAAGCTGTCTCCTGATTGGCCCGATTGAATCAACGTCTGCAGGGCAAGTAACAGGGAAGTTGGCGCCAAACAAGAACATGGCTAGATTGTTGACAGATTTTTAGACAGACGTTTTCAAGCCGCGGAAGACGGCCGGCACTGAGACGCAGATAACGACGGGCGGGTAACCCAGGGAGTCTGTTCAGGCGCCGGACGCCTTTCTAGAGACGGTGTTGAATGAAGAGATCGACGTGCCGGGGTACACCGGCGGGTGTTTTCAATTCATGCGTCGGGACGCCTGCGAGTTGCGGTATTTGGACAGGTTATTTTAGAAGTATTGCAAAACGTCGCAAGTTAGGGTGGCTGACCGCTGACGATGCCATGGTAACTTTCGATGTAATTTAGCTATGTATTGCTCCGACTAGCAGGCGTATAATCATAAGTGCAAAACCGACAAACTTTGCATAGTAACGATCATGCCACGGGAGGACAGTGAGCACTTGCTACATGGTTTAAACTGAACTTGTCGACTTCCCATTACTCTACACACTTTACACCACAAAACTTTAGGTCGTCACAAATTTAGCACAATTTTAGTATTCTGCTTAGACAAATTTTTTTTGGTTGTGTTAGTTCTTGAAAAACGTGTGACCTGGTAAATTTTGCAATAAATTTGGTTCTGCTGGTCGACCTATTTTCTCGAAGATCTTCCGGTTACTTCGTCCCTTCATTCCGGTGCTGCGACATACTCATATGTCACCCATCACAAGCACAAGCCCAAAATACCTAGCTGTTAAGTGCTAATCAACATCTCTTTACTTATTCAAAAGCCTCATGTTATGGGAAAATACACCCAATGAAAACCAACAACTTTATTGAATCTAAAAAAATTATACTGAAATTAGATGTCACGAGCCAATGGCTATTTGCTCAAATTTATGGACACAAGAATAAAAAAATGTGTTGTATTTTTAAAACATTTTTTGAAAGTCTAGTAAAAATCCTTTACTTTATTAGATTTCTTTAAATATAAAAATTTGTTGTTTTTTGTTTTTATAACTGTAAGCTACAGCCCACGACATTAATTAAAACTCAAGTGTTAATTATTTAACTACCATTATTCATTAAGATTTCGCTGCGATATGTTCCCGTAATGTCGAAATTTTGACTTTGATATGTAGTTTTGGGAAAACTATGCATGCTAAAATATTGTTCGTCAGATGATAATATAAAACGCTATTTCGTACAAATTAAATTTTGGAATTTTTCACACTATAACGACCTTAAACTGCTTTCACGGCATAAAGAACCTAATAAAAACGAACCTGTGTCGCAGTATCAGCATCGCCGTGTTGCGTCTCATTTATGCAGTTTACTAAAAATATGTAAACAGGTTATTTTCTCTATCTTCCTAGTTAGTATTCAATATTAAAACATAACGTAAAACACTTCATAACAAATATAGTTGAAACCATAACTTGTTCACTGCACACTAGTGACTGAGAGTATGTGAAGACATGGTGTCGTCGTTCGTAATCCCCCCCCCCCTTCCTTTTTTTTCTCACGTCTTTACAACTCCCGGCTGTGGGCTGTTATTTATGACAGGGCCTTGATCTGACCAGTCTTTCTTCGAACTCACACACTCGCCCTCCTGCTGAGAAAGGGTCGCAAGGGACTTTACACGAGAGAAAAAACAGAAACTATATCCTCCCTTCAGCACAGCACACAGCGCTTTTCGAGCAAGATCAAATCTCGCTTATGTAAAAAGGAGCTTGAGAGAAGGGAAAAAGTTGTTTAAAATGTACATATTATATGAGTGTTACGGCATTTGTGAGTCTATTTGCATGGATTAATATTATTAACATTTATTTATTTGTAAAAAATGTAATGCTTCTTCTGTATATATTTTAAAAATTTACCACACGAAAAAAAAAAAAACAACAGGTTCTTGGGGGGGAGGCGGTCCGTACTGGATGTGGCTATGAATATCAGCCTGAAGTTCCTTTCTTCCTCACCATTGTATCCCTGCCTTTTCCATTTATTCTTATTCATTATCCATCTCGCTGCCCTTCTCTGCACCTTCCCTAGTTCTTGTACCTCCACCTCCACTTATGGATCCCACTCTGCGGATGCGTGTTCCAACATTGGCCGAACCATTGTGCAATATGCCTTCTTCACTTTTCCACTAACTCCCTTCAATGCCCTTCCCAGCAAGCCCAAAGCCCTTCTTTCCTTTCATGTGTAGTTATTTGTGGTCTATTTCAGTGGTATTTGATGTGTATTTTAAGGCTGTTTGTTGAAATATAAACGAGATATGGTAGGATTAATATTTCTTTAGTGCCGGGACGAAATGATTACCTATGAAGTATGATGGAGGAGGTAATTTTGGAATCACGTAGGCGCGACAGAGCGCACGACAAAAGCGATGTGCCACTAAAAATTCTCGAAATTGTGAATACTTGTTTGGCTGTCGACAGTACAAGAATTGGGATAGTTTTTAAATTGTCTACAATAAAGTAAATCATAATGGTGTTATTAATATAACAATATTGTGAAAATTACTGTAGCAAATTGTATAATACTATACAGGCTTTCTTTACTATTTCATAAATTACTACGGTACCAAGTTTAAGCATGTTAATGTGTACAAAAAAAAAACAGTTAACATTAACTTGACATTTCATAATTAATCACTCGTCCCACAATAGTAGGCCCTATAGGCCTATATGCCTATCCTTTGTAATTCACCTTCTCCCCTCTTTTCTTTTAGTACACACATAAAAATCTTTACGTCTGACTCTTATTCCGTTACACTTTCTTCGTTAAACAGCTAGATCATTTGGCAACTTCCTCACTACACAATCTCTTCTAGACAGTTCACTAAGTCAAAAGACGTCCCATTCACAGAGACCATCCAAGTTAATATTACCGCAACATAACCTTGGAGAGTTACCTCCGGCACATGTCCTAACTGCAGGCTTGTTTTCTGCCATGACAAAAACGATTCTACAATAATGATGGTAACCTACAGTTCTGAACTTAGGCCCAGGGCTTCCAGGTATCTCAGCCCAGAAGACGTCAGTTAAACATCTTGCCGACCATTAGCAAACACAGTCGAGGCGGACCTCTTCTGCTCATAGTGCACCTGCGCCTCGTAGACATAGAATGAAACGAAGCAGAGTTCACACTGAGGTAGGCCAAGACACGCTCGACACATCCCCTATCAAGCCTACAGAACCTGCTACCTCTGCATCTACTCTCATCCCCCCGCCAAGAGTCCACCCCCGCTCACCAATGCAGCTCGATTGGCTCGATGGCCACTCGAGCGAAAAGAGGCACAACAATCAAATGGAGAAGAATGAAGGCGGCACACCCAACGGAGGACGAGAGAGAGAAAGAAAGAAACTGCACACAGCGGGTTCGGTCCCCGGAGTTTTGCATGTGGGGATCGTGCCGGACGATGTCGCTGGTTGGCGGGTTTTCTTGGGGATCTCCCGTTTCCCCCGCCCTTTCATTCCGGCGCTGCTCCATACTCACATCCTGTCACCCCCCACTAGCGTTAAAGACCTCGATGTTGAACGGTGACCAAAATATCTCTCGCTCACTCCTATCTAAAACAACCCTAACCTGAATTTTCAGCGACCACAACCCAACCTCTTAAGCCCATTCCCGAGACAAAACAGCACTAACGGAGACAGAGGACCTGTTCACTACAAAATCCTTGCACATTAGTTTAGTGTGCTGTGAATAGAAGTGATATGTTTCTCGTCGAACGTGGTACTTTGGTTCTTATTACTCTGATGTTTCCACACGTCAAATGTGGAAATATGAAACCGGTACACAATAAGAGGGTTTAAATTAGTATATAAATGGAATGAAGCTGAACATGTTAGTTGAAATCAACAAGTTTTTAGGAGTCAGTATGGGAAAACTTAAAAAAAGATTTAATTCTAGGGAACAGTTTACATGGTAACTTCATGAGGGAACATGAGCTGGGTAGTTAATTTCTGATAAACGTAATGATGTTGAAATATTGTACATTTTATTGCTCTGCCAACAATTTCACCACAGGAATGTGTCACGTTGCAAAAAAATTTCTCATAGTTGGCAAAAAATGACTGACATCCAAAAACTGAAGTTTCATGGTAACAATCTGCTGTTTGTTTATGTACGCTCTGAAGATACGAGTTTGCTCTTTTTCTTTGAGATATTTTCAATCTGACAGGAAAATTTTATGATATTCATTATAGAACCTGTTCAAGATGTGTTTATAGCTTTCCTGTCATTTATCCAGGTTTGATCTGAATAGTAGTAATTTATTTCTATTGCTGATAATAACTTACATGTCTTAAATAATTCTGTAACATCATTAAAATGTGACCCCTTTCAACTGTGTTAAGTTTAAGAATTATTATGCAGAGAGTATGGAATCTCTTGTCTGCCAAGTCTAATTTACAGTCGGAGATAATTGTAAGTTGTAATTTGAAAGTTAAAGCAAGAAGGTGGTTGTTTATTTGGTGAATTGCAAATTGCCTCACGGGACTGCCAAACTTTTCTGGGATTAGGTAAATTTGAGAGTTACACTGATGTAAGCAGTAACTGTTCAGTTGTGTGTGTTTCGATTTAAACCAATGTAATGGGAGAATTTTCAAGTTCTACTAGATACTTAAGTTTTGATATTTAGGTTTTTAATTGTGTTTATTCTGTGACGTTGTGATGGAGCTTAAATTATTTTCCCTTGGTATCTGTACTTTGTAAGCTTTAGATTTGTATTTGTTCAAAAAGAAAATGAATTTTAATGACATAGTTTTTGTTGAACTGAGGGTAATACATGCACTGTATAAGCTTTTTGTTTGTTGCAGGCATCCGGATAAAAACAATGACCCTACAGCAGAAAATAAATTTGTGGAAATTACCCAAGCGTATGAAGTAAGTTGATTGGAATGTCTGTTGTTCAATTATATTTATGTACAGTGAGTAGTATTTGAAGGATGGAAATCAATGTGTGTAGAATAAAAATTTACTGAGCTTTTGACATATCATAGGGATGCATTGCTTGCTGCAATCCCTTATGAAGTAAGGAATAGTACATCAAATGTTTTTTCCCTAACCTACCCTAATCTACTGTGTTATGGGGGAGGAACGGGACCTAAGTGCATCTCAGGGCTGAGCCCCATATGCCTACAAGGGGGAGATTTCATGCAGAGGTAGCAATGCATCACTAAGCCATAATCTAAGAAGAGAGAGGGAAAACCAGCATAGTACCGAAAAAACCCTCTCGACAGAATAGTGTAACAACTCAGCAGTTACATGCATTAAAAATAAAAATGGCACTGGAAAAGAAGTAAGGTCTAGGTTATTAGTAGAGTTGTGAAGCAAGAGTGGTGCAGGGGAGGGCGGGAATTGTCATTTGATTTCTTTATTCCTTTTAATTTTGTTTAGAATGACATTGGTTTTAACCAGAGCACTGTGGGTTAGCACAATGCCCTGGTGGAGGACGAGGTTATAATAGGCGCCTCGCCCTCCCATATCCCCAGTAGATACCTGAAACATAAAAGTACACAAATTAGTACCCTTAGCTAGCTCCCAGGCAAGGAGCTAGTTTGTTTAAAATTAAACAAGCAGCTGAAAAACACATCTTTGGGCAATGTGCTGTGCAAGGAAAGCTCTACGCCAGCAGCTGCCCTCTGATTGGCTGTTCGCACATGTAATGTTAAAAGTATCCCTGCTCTCATAAACTCCAGACATGGGCAAGGGGAGATGTAAGAAAGCATCCATCCAAGGAGAATCTGTTTTCACATTTCTTAGTTGCACTTTGCACATGTGGAATCTCATAGAGGACTAGAAGAGTCCTGCCTACGTGGATATTGCATTGAGTTGGAAATGTTTGCTCATTTGCGAAACTGTGATGTGTGTTTATAGTGTATTTATCCACAAAGTGGAAAAAAAAACTTCAAAGAAATATTGTCAAGTATGTACATATACTTTCTATTTCCGAGATCTCTGACATGGCTAAAACAACCTTTTTCACAGCTGTGGGAAAACGCCTAGGATTCTGAATGAAAAGGAACTGTCTTGTTAAAAAAAATTTGAGAAGCAGAATAACTGTTTAAATCTATAGGCTGTTCAGGATAAAGTGAACACTAAAAAAACCCTGCTAATGTTCTATTTCCAGAAAATTTGTATTTTTCCGCGTGCAACGGCTAACGACCGGACATGTCTAAACTCTCTGGACACGTCACTTGATGGTTGCGCATGTCAGATAAATTGTTGAATCAGTATAAATAGATACAGTTTAATTAAATAAGTTTATTAATTATATAAAATACAGTTGTCAATTTTGGTTGCTTTTGTTTCTGTATTGTTGTATTTAAATAGGAAAATACACGGAACTATATTGCGCAGTTTCGCTGCCAACCATACAAGCAGTAAGGCAACTATAGTTAATGTTGAATTACATGCAGTAACGGCTAGTGATATTATTCAAAGGTTGAATTTGTAGTGCTCACTTTATCCTGAATGACCTATAGAAGTCTGTATACTGGACAAATTTCCTAATCCCCCTTGTCTAGAAACGTGTTTAAATAAAATTGTGTCTGTGGTTTTTTAATATTGATATAAAAGAGGCAGTGCAAATAACCCAGTACGTATTTTAAAAACATTTTTTCTCCTCTGAATCTAGGGAATATACTCAATTCGTAAGCCCTTTTAAATATTTTCAAAATGTTCCCCCCCCCCCCCCAGAAATATAGTAGGCCTATCCATGTTGAAGCAACCTGTTTTTGAGGTATCAAACCGGCCAAAACACAATGCAATACAAATACATATTGATCAATACAAAGCTTAAGAAGTGAAGTTATTTGCTTGCAGCTACAACTGCCACGGCGTTCTAATGGTCACGATGTTTGTCTCCCTACAAGGCGGTATGGTTCTGATTACCGCCGGGGGTCACACCCCTTTGGCTCTCAATTTCTTAAATGTTACGAGCCGTCCGAATCTATTAATTTATTCTGTCAGTATTCCTAAAAGAAATTGTTTATGCTTGTTGCTTATTGTAGTCATAAAACACTTTTATGTTTGTTGTTTTTTGTGGCTGTTAATGTCTTTATTTAATTTCAATACTTGTGTACTGTACATTACTATCACGTAATACTTTGTTTTTTAAATGGATCTCACCCACAACTGCAACCCACACAACTACTTCTGCATGTTTATTGTAAGTAGCCTGCACGGCACGACACTGTCTGTTACGCATGCATGCTACTTCTTAAAGAAGTTTGACGAAAGCTGTTTATTTCGACAAGACTGAACTGTTTTTGTGTTTGCAATTACACCCATGTTACAAATTAAGTAATATCATGACCAATGACATTTTCAAATGTGTAACGTGATCAATTTATTGGTGGGGATCTTAAATGTTTTTGCAAATAAATTATTTTCAATATCCTGACTATTGGGAGATGGCATGCTTTAGAGAAACAACATTAATACTGACACTGAACTATTATTTTTCTTTTTCAAGTATTACCTCACAAAGTTATTTGTTTTTGGTTTATTATCAGCATGACAAACACAATACCATTTACACGTCATGTTTCAGCTGCCTCGGACCTACCATTTTCGTTCACAACTGCTACAATATGTACATATTATACTAGCAACAAACTGATCTGCGACTTTAACAGTATTGTACTTGTTTTTAGAGTGAATGTCCACCATTGTCTGTATGCTGAACACTTCACATGGATGTTCGCAGGATTGCCTATGCTCTAGGCTCTGTATGTCTGCACAAATTATTCAAGTGTGTTTTGAGCATAAACTGTATGTCCTAGACAGTTGCAGCAAGAGGACCTTTGTTGTTACATATGTCTCATTTCTCAATAAACCATCTTCAAATGTTAGAAAATCCTGACGGTAAAAAAAATTTTATGCAATTTGATGGTAGCCACCCCTATTATTTCCAAAAGGGTGGAAGGTATCATGTTGCGTTTGCTGTTGGTTAGAAGGTTCCAACAGCATTAAGCAATGCTGAAAAAAATTTTTTTTTAATTCCTATGGTTTTCGATATTTTGGGGAAATACTAT
Source organism: Medauroidea extradentata (assembly GCA_003012365.1). Classification (NCBI taxonomy): domain Eukaryota; kingdom Metazoa; phylum Arthropoda; class Insecta; order Phasmatodea; family Phasmatidae; genus Medauroidea; species Medauroidea extradentata. The sequence continues at coordinate 17,443 of PNEQ01065238.1, forward strand.
TATAAATTTTGATATCCAAAGATGGAAAATGCAAAATACAATTTCTGCTTGTTTTTTCATAAGAAATCACCTGCCGGAGTTTGTTGGTATTGTTCAGTATTACTTTTTAAACATTTACATGTGCGCAATTCTGATGCAAAGATCACCTTGATATCTGAAGTGGTTTAAGAGAAATAGAGGATTTATTGAAAAAATAGATTTAATGGCTTTTCACCCCCTTAATTTCCTAATTTCAAAAAAATCAAAAAATTATGAAATGTGCATTTGCTGAGACAATGTTTTGAAGTAAAAATATTATAAATATATCATCAGGTTAGAGAGTTATCAAGAATTTCGGTAAAACATGTTTTGTCCCTTTTCACCCCTTTAATTTTTGAAAAATTGTTCCTAAGAAGATGCTTACGCCTTGCAGGGAAGCTACCCTGAAAATTTCTCGTTTCTAGGTCCAGCGGTTAGGGCTGTGCATTGATGAATGAATGTATGAATGGGGCACCATTTCAAAATAGATCTTCCAAATCCCAGGTTGCTTTCCCTTTTATCACAGAATCACCCTCTCTCCTTTATCTTATTATTTGGTCTCCTCTATTTACCTCTTTTCCTGCTTTTCATCCTCTTCTTTCCCCCTTCCTCGTAATTTTTTCTTCCCCCCTCCCCCCAAATTCCTTAAGTTGAGCGCAATGAAGGTCGTAAGCCTAGGTGAGTAAATTTGGTAATTGTCAGCTTAAGGGCGCCGTCTACCCGCGCTTGAGAGGCTCAAAAGCGACGGAACTGTAAGGTCGACCTTGAAGCGCCCGTCATATGCTGCGTCGCCTCAACGAGCCAAGCGCTGAACTAGCGTGCAAGCTTCCCGCCGAACTGTTTTTACTATGGGACTTTAAGCGGTGACCATATAATTTTATCTTACGCGATGAAAGGGAAAGAGTCGTTCTACAGGTCTATAATATTCAGAATGTCGTAAAAATGATTACTCTTACATAAAAATCAGCATCAGAAGTCCTTATTCGGTCACTTTCACACTCAAAAAAGTACGTGTTAGGAACGATAACAGTTAATGGCAAAATTATAGACCTGTACTAAGATCCTTAAATGCTTTTCGTAGCCTAACTGCGTGACAACACGTTGAATGGTTTTCGAATGAAATCAGGATTGTTAAAGGTCTGCGCGCCTCTTCACGATTCTAGTAGACTGCGCCCTTCCATGCCTTCCCATAAACAGTCATGGAGGATTGCAGTATTGCACTCATAGGTTGGCACTTGTGGAATGTGCTCCCAAAGATAAGAAAAGGACCATAAAACATTTAGTAGAATGTACAGCAACAATAATTCATAAGTTGTGTGACATTCATAGGAATTTATTTTCTTGGAAATAACAGAATATTACAGCAAGCAAAGAACCACTTGAAGATTGAAGAAACGTGTGTAGTTGAAACACTTAATTCAAAATTTTTGTTTAATAGAATATTTGGTCATAATCTAATGAGTATTTCAACTTTTTTTTTTACAGGAACATTGTTTTAGTAGGCCTATTTTTAATTTGTTGCCTTCATAGCAAAAATTGTGGGTGTGTCATTTGGGAGTGGAAGCTTGCTACTGATATTCACTTGGTCACACTAACTTGCCCTCGACAGTCCAGGTCACTTGGTGCACTCCCGCAATGCCACACCACACTTTTTTTTTTTTAATATGTCCATGTTGGTGTGTCAGCACATAGTCCCACCCCTGGCTGCTGTAACACGTGTCAACTATACAAATTGGCTTCAATCAGACAAGCAGAGAATATAACCCAATAATTTAACTTGTCGGTGGAAGAAAGTTACGTACATGAACACAAAAATAATAAAAAAAAAGCTTATCAGATTTCATGAGCGCAACTGGTTGCATGATGAACAAAATTCTGACATGTCTATGGATGTACTAAATTGATGACTGTTTCAAAGTTAATGATGCACATTATTCGTGTTTGAAAGTTATAGGCATTGGTGCATCAAAAAACAGAACAATTGTTAAACTGCACATGGTGCCTGGTAGAGTAACCTCTGTAAGTACTTATTTGTATGAAGTGTTGTGTCCTGACAACAAAATTGGTGCAGTAGACTCTCTTATAATGTCCTCGCTTATAACGTTTTCCTGGTTATAAGGTTGCTTTCATTTGGTCCCTAAAACTGTTTTATAATAGGAACTAACCCTCTTATAATATTTTTCCCATTTATAAAGTACAGTATACATTTTTTAGGTCCCTTCAGAGATGTTGTAACAGGGTTCTACTATAATTGCAGCTGCATTCATGAGGAGGTTCTAAGGAATTTCGAAGTTCACATGCTTTTCAAAATGTCCACTCGTGAACATGTGTTTTATGTGATGTAGTAAATGTGGAAGTGAAAGAAAATAAAAGCTTTTCTGTATGACTTTAAGTACTGTTCTTATATTACTAATTTAACCAATCAGTAGTTACCATGAGTGAAACAACAAATGTTCATTGGTCAAATTGGTTATATAAATATTTTTGGTCATAAAGTAAACCTTTTTACTTTCATTCTTTTCCTTACGTATTACAATATAACATAAAACACATGTTCACAAGCCTGCGTTCTGAAAGTGTGCACGTAGCCCTCATAAACGTCCCATCAATGCAGTTGTAATTACAGATTTTGTTATCAAGGCACATAACTTTAAGCACAGTGGCCTCTATAAAAAGTAATCATGTGCAATAAAACAATTTTCGGTTATCCATGCGCCAATGCCCTTAATGATGCACATTATTCCTGGTAATCAATTTGCCTGTCGTCAGGTAAAAGTTGAAAACTTTTACGAGTGCACAAGGTTGCTCCACTTTATCTTTAAAAATAGAAAATTGTTTTTATTGTATTAGCGTGAGAGGTAATTTTACTTGTGTTGGAAGTCTTAAGAATTTAAAATTTATTCTCGTCATGCTGGACATACAGTACAGTTGGAGTCCAATATTGTATAAAACAGTGCTACTTAATTGTGATTGATTCTTTACATCGTTTGTACGATAGTAGTTAAGAAATAAAGCTATGTTAATTTATGTCTAATAATGTTTCAACTTTTCTGTATACATAAATTTTTGTTGAAAATGTTTGTTGTAAATATGCTGGTCGTAAATAACAAATTAAACTCCTTTTGTGTATCAGTTGCTGACGGATCCAGAACGAAGAAAAAATTATGATAATTTTGGAATTACGGAAAATGATGCACTTTACAGAAACAAGAAAGACTATAGCCAATATCGCAAGTATGACCCCTTGGATGATTTATTTGGGCCAAATTTTGGAAGCTTCAAATTTCACTACCAAGACCATGACATAACACTTTTTCACAAACTTAGCATTACTACAAGGTAATTAATGATTTTTTTGATCAGTGCAAAATTTTATTTAAAAGTTGTAATATTTGCATATTTCTGATTATATGTATACATTTGTATAGTACCTGCAGGTATGCAATCTCTAAATATTTGGTTTTGTTTTGATGCTGCAAGAAGGTTGCATAATTTTAAGTTTTAAATGATTGGGTGCGCAAAATTTTTAAAGGAATTTATTAACTTACGGTAGTTATTTTGTGATTTGGTTTATATAATGGACATAAAAACAAAGTAGTATTTCAGGGATTCGAATGATATAAAAATTATGGATGTTGCAACATAAATTAAACTTTAACAGAATACTACTGTATTATAATTGCAGAGTAATTATCATTTTATATTTTCTTAGCAAGTAAACATTAATTACAAGGTTTTATGCTTACAAATAATGTCACCCAGTGAGTAGGCATCCTATTTGCATTCCTGATGTGTATTTAGTACAGTCCGTTTATTAAGTTTGTAGGTCTGTTAAGTGAAGGTTTTTTCAATACTTATTCTCTTAGATTGAGGGTAATAAATGATCTTAATTACTATTGGTTTCAATGTAGTCATAGATGGTTGCCGGTGGAAACTACTTTTTGACGTACTATTGTTAAAACAAATACCAAGGATCAAAATAAAGGTATTAAGTTCTAAACGGTAGGGAGAATGTATCGGAAAAAAACAAAGAGGGTGCATACTGTAGTCAGTAGGGTGATGCAAAATTTTAAGAATATCAACAATGGGTAGCTATTTGCAGCCTTAGGGATGCTTAAGATGATTCTGGCCAATTTCTCAGTTTAAAGCTCTGGTAAGGTCGTTATCTCATTTTTAATTGAGAATTGATTTGGAGTAAGCCTTTTGCACCCCACTTGCAATAATTCAACAATTTTGCAATTTGTATCAGTACTGTAAACCTTACTCTTTAATAACGTATTAATTTCAGAAACAATATGATATTTTAAATGTTTTTTTACCAAACCAACACATATCTAAGAGACAGCACATTTTTACTATTCAAAAGTGCTTTAATGATAGTGTTAAAAAATGTTCTTCAATATTCTGCAAATGGTGGATAAACTGACTTTTTTTTTATAGATAGAGAACTGTTACGTTAAATGGTTTTAAAATTTACATGTAATATAGTTACATTTTATTGCACTGTTTGTATACTGCCTTACATGCTCTGTATAGTTTGTCTTATGTTAGAATTTAAGTTTTTGACAGTTCTGTAGTCTGCCATATTATCAACTTTTTTAATGGAAATATTTCTGCTATTTACTGGACTGTTTCAAAGTAAATGTGTACAGTGAAAACATGTTAATACAAACAGTGTTACTGCAAAGTTCCCATTTATACAAACTAATTTTTTTGCAAACACCTGTCAATAAAAACTTCATTTGTACAAACTGCAAAAATTTAAGTCCATTGAGGGTTTACTGAATGTGCTGAAATCACCAGTGGCAGAGGAAAACACACTTGTTTCCTTGGATGCTGCTGTTGCCAACACAACTGTCAAAAACTAGAATCGTTATGTGAGACAGACTTATGGCATGATTTCTTAGTTTTAAAATCAAGCTGGAGCTGGTGTGGACCTGTGCTACTCGCATGAACAGCTAGCTTTGGGGATGTGCAGGGGCTACGAGAATAAATTGGTACCGAAGAGCTACCGCGTACCGCACCTCATCATGTTCTACTCAGACTGGTGCTTCCCTTGCTTGCAAGTGGAGCCGGTATGGCGGCGTGTCGTTGAGGAACTGGAGCCCTTGGGACTGGGCGTGGCCACCATACACGGGGAGAATGAGCAGCTGCTTGCGCGCAAGATAGGTGTCAAGTCTCTGCCTGCTTTGGCCATGGTGATCGATGGCAAAGCATTTCTCTACGGTGACACTGTCTTCAACGTGCAGAGGATAATTGGTAGGTTCCAATCTTTATTACCAGTCATCGAATTTAAACGCTAGTCTTTTAAAAATTACTAGGCCATTGAGAAAAAACTTTATAAAAATTGACTCAAAAAATACATTATGTTCAGAAACTTGCTTATATTTTATTTTATTCTGATCCAGGCAGATGATTGACATTGTATTTAGTGATACGTAGGACTTTAAATTTTTTGATAAATAGCTGGTTTCAAACCATTTTTGGATTGTTTTCAGATTTTATTAATAGTTATGAATTATTTTATGCCTACAATTTCAATATTTTTAATCCATAATAATTTTGTTAAAATTTTCATCATTAGTCTTGTTGACTCATGTATTAAAGGTTTATAATATCGGCCCTAAGACGTTGATTGTAAAAGTGTGCTTAAATAATTTCAGCAACAAGAAAAGTAGAGAACCACACCTATAGATAAGAGAAAATTTGGTAGGAAATTGTTAAAGTTTTCAGAGATATAGCTGTATGGTGCGTTTATATCATAATCACGAACCTTTGCAAAGCAGGGCACGTCATCTCAACCAAAGTGAAAACAGCAGAACAAGCATGCACAATAGATGGAAGGGTCTATGACAGATTTTAAATTTAGAGGCAGCTATGGGTGGGTTCGTGTTTTTATTTATTTAGGATTTATCACCACAAACTCATGTATACACATCCCTAATAGATTGGTTTCACTTGGAATGATCGAAGTGTCAGTAAAATTTTAGAGAGAGAAAATTTTTATTTTTGACGGATTTCATGTACTGTATCGGTCAGTTTGTTGCCTTTCCCAGCACCTCTTCATTACCATGCAGTTTCTGTTATTTAGGTTAATATTAACTTAGTGTTAGATACCTTTATTTGTGTTCTTTTTTGTATAAGATTAGGAAAGTTTTGAGTGAAATTCAGAGCCAAATTTACCAAAAATTCGTAACATTTAAGTTAAGCTGTAACTAGCCAAAGTACTGTTTCGGTAACACTAAGGTACCGGTAATTGGACTTTACGTCTTGTTGACAGCAAGTTCGGTAGACACTGTGACACACAGCTTGATACAATGATAGGAGTTGGCCATGACCTTTGTTATGAAACCATCCCAGCATTCACCTGGAGCGATTTTGGGGAACCATGAAAAACCAAAATCAGAATGGCCGGAGCTGGGGATCGAACATGGGTCCTGCTGAATTTGAGTCCAACGTTTTACTGTTACGTCACCTTGCTTGGTACTAACACTTAGTAATATTGAAATAGTTTTCTAAGTGTTACTTAGTTTTGGAGAGTCTCTTTTTAACCTAGAAATTCGCCACTTATGAAAAAAGGAAAACAGGTGCTGCTGAGGAGTAAGGAAAATTCATATTTTTTTAATAATATTTTTATTTAAAAGTGTGTTTATTTCAATGAACGGCTGTATCATACTTTATTTCTTTGTGACTGTGTAACTAGAGAAATACTTAAATAAAATGAGCAGTCTGTTTTGCACGGTAAAAACATGAACCGTCATGTTGATGTCCGTGGATGTCATGATACTGTACATTTTAAGGTACGTAACACACAAACAACAGCATCATACGTTCAATTCTTGAAATTATGTTAAATAAAGTAGTTTATGCGGTAAAATCGAGTATGGCTTGAACTCTGAAGAGTATAAAAGTGGATAGTGTAGTTTGTTTGCGCAGCAATAAAATGCCTTTTACTTGGAGTAAAATCTTAACTATATTGCAGTCTAATCAATAAAGGCTGACTGCGTTGTTTAAGCTTCGAGAAGAGACCTAATAGTTTGTTATGAACGAAAAAAAAAACAGTTTACATATGTAATGATGAATAATTGTGTATAATGTGACACGGTTAGCATAAAATAAATAGGTTTTTTTTAAAAGTTAAAAGTTGCAGTCAGTAGCTTGCAGTTTGCGACGAAATCAGTGCAGTTCTAGTGTTTTGGCTTTTTCACTGACTGTGGCAGCGTTATTAGCCAGTAGGCAAGTTAAAGGCACCCTTGGTTGGCCAGTAATTTGAGGGGTGGGCGGAGCCTTGCGAAACTTGCCCTGAGATGGCAGCACAGCTTTTAAATGTCGTTCAGTGAAACGTAAAAATTTGTAGTAAAATAATTTATCTGCCATATTGTTTTCCCTACTCGCGCAACCAGAACGTTCAATCACCGGCATTCTGTGCCAGCTTTGGTTAAACGCATTCCAGCTATTAGCTTGGTATGTTCACTTTTTGTATGCGTGCAAACTTCGTTCGGCTGACCTTTCAAACCTAAACTTATGATTATGTACCGGATATCAAACATTAAAATGAATTTGTAGTAAGTTATCACTCTGGAATTTAAATTAAATTTACATAAACTCAAACCTATAAACAAAACGTTACAATCTGTGATAGCTAGTAATATCTTGCTGTCTTTACTCCTTTAAAATCAACACCAGTGAAATAAATCTTCGTTGTTGACTACCAAATCTACAACCATGCATGCCTTAACTAGGATGAATTTCCCGAGCCAACTTTATGTAACTGGGTTCGCTAAATTTTATCAGATTTTTAAGTCTGCAAAAATTCCAATACACACAATAGTGCCTGGTGTGTGGTGGCTAACCAAAACAAGTAAGGTTATATCATAAACGTGTTAGCCAATAAGAACACTTTTTTAATGTTCGTGGCTGCATTTGAAAAGATGGCATTTTTATGCTAAATAATTTGAAAATTACAATCTACACAGAGCTATTACTTTGCCTGACTAAGTAATTTTTCTTCTTGTTTATTTCAGAGTTTGTGCGCAGCAAATTTCCTTACAGGATGGTACAGCCCATTAATGATGACAATGTGGATGTGTTTTTGGGTGGATGGATGGACAATCGTGTTAGAGCCTTGATATTTGAGCGCCATGAAGCTGTCAGGTTACGCTATTTACTGATGGCATTTTATTATCGAGACAGAGTGGCTTTTGGGTGAGTAATATTGAAGATTTGTTAAATACCATTGCATAATTGCCACATTTTTGACAAAATTTTCTTAAGTTTTATTAATACAAATGTAAACATTTTTCCATATTTATTTGTCTATAGTGTAACCCTTACTCAAAATATAAAGGAAAAGATTTCTGGGGTGCAGGGTGGACATGAAAACGACCAGGGAACCTCATCAATCCGTTCATGTGCGTCACTATCGTTACAATTTCATGCAATTTGACCAGTGCTATTTGTAGCTGAGGTCGTAGTTGGTGTTAAGAACAGTTTCATCTGCAACTTAGATGGCTTACATTAAATTTGTGGCAGCTAGTAACTGAATTCAGTAGCTTCTCTTTTATACGGTTAGGTCTTTCCTTGGATCAAGTAGGAGCTTAGTCATTAGAGATTTGGCTGGTTGGCATCTGGCCACGTACAAAAATAGAGTAATTATCTAGCATCTCAAGACTCTTATTCATCCAGAAGTTCGTCTCTATTGTCATTTGTTTATCTTGTAAAGAGAACTGTCTGCGTCAAATTGGCATACATTGTGAAGGGGTAATGGGCTGTCTAGGGCTTGGTTTCAAGGGTAGCTTTCTTATCAAATCTTCGTGAGGTCTGTGGTGACATGTCATGAGTTCTGTGGTGACGTGTCACGAGCTCTGTGGTTACGTGTTGTAAGGTCTGTGATGTAATTTCCAAAGACTTCCCTTTTTATAGGAGACATGATGTGTGACTTTGTCACACATCTTAGGTACGGTGTATATGTGCACTGTCAGGACATGTCTCTTTTGAGCCCGAGTGATTGACAGACTGCAGGTTTTTTTTTTTTTCTGTGACATATCCAGTAAGGTCCAACCTTGGAACAGGAGACATCTTACTCAACTCCCTTTAAACAGGCTCATGTTAAATGCTGAGACAGTATTGTCTTTGATCCGCTGATGCAGGAGAGACGCTGCCTGTTACAAACACCGGTTGCTCATAACAAGTTAATATAGCATCTAGAAATTATTTCCAAGTGTGGGGGTGTTCATGGAAAAAAACGTGACAGTTGATGGATTATAAATCACAGATTTTTATTAAAATATTTTTGTGATCCCTCTTCTTCTCTTTTAAAAATATCTTCATATTAGTATTGTAGTAATAACAAAAGCTATTTATACCACTGATTTGGTTATACTGTGATTCATGCTATATCCTTCAGTTTGAATGAGTAAATGCGTAGTGATGCCCAGAATACAGTAAAAACGCTATAAGGTAATTTGTGCCAGGATTATCTCTCACAACACCGACATAATAATGATTTTCTTTCGTAGTCAACCTTCTGTGTTTATAAGATGACACACCCAAACTTAAATTTTTTTTTATTTCTTTTTTTTTTGTTACATATTATGTGTTTGTGTATTCTTGTTCTAATATTTATTTTATATGTGTGCTTAATACATCTGTACATGCTGGTGTGCATGTGTGCACATTTATAAATGCTTGCCAAAAACTTCTAGTGGAAAATATTTTGGCTTTTCATATATGTGCAATTAAAAAAATGATTATGTGTTGTTAGGTTTGTTCAGCTGAATTCTGCCAACAGCAAAAACATCCAGAAGCGTTTTAAAGTACCCACCGACATTGAAACTTTATTGCTGTTCAATGAAAATGTGAACAGGCCGGCAGCTAGTTTGAGCATGTCGGACATGCCCATAAAGACAATGCAAGATATTATAAACAGTAACAAATACTTGCTGCTGCCAAGGCTTTCCTCACAGGTATGTGGATTTGGTTCGGGTGCATACAAAACTTAAGAGTACATATTATTTTAACTAACGGTACGCAGGCATTGGGTTGTAAATTCCAATGATTTTTAAAAGTATTTGTGTAATGCTGTGCTGACATCTTTGTAACCCCCATGGCTAGCACTTCCCCTATGCCAACAGTGAACATATTCATATTGCTCTTAAACATAAGTTGCACAACCCATGTTTATTAAATTTTTTATAGTTTTGGTGCATACTATCTTCTCTCGCAACATGAGATTGTTTTTTTATACACTTTGATTTGTGTTAATATGTAATTAGTGAGACACAAGTATTTTCAACAAGGAAGATTGTGTGTACACATTTTGCAAGAATTATAACTTCTAATTTTTAGTAAACATCTTTTGTGCAGTGTTTACAAATCACACACTAACACATTAAGTTTGAAAAATTTGTCTGTATTGTGTGCAATTGGAAAGCAAATCAATACAATAGTGTGGTGAAAATAGTTTTTTGTTGCAAACAAAATTTCACACGTGCATTAAGGTAAGCTACCTGGAATTCAATATGTAAAAGAAATTTCTTGTTAAAAAAATCTGAAAAGCAGAATAATTGTTAACACCAGAAATCTAGATATTGAATAAAATTTGTAACCTTCTTTGTTGTCTAGAAACATGTACGAATAAAATCGCTAACAAGTTTTTTTTAAAAATCAGTTTCTAAAACAGGTAGTGCAAATAATCTATAATATATCCAAAATTCCTCGTTTTGAATGTCGGCATTCTCCATTTCGTTAGTATATGTATAGTCTGCAAAATTTTCAGTAAAATTTCAAGAACATCTCTAATGCATAATATAACTGTCGGAGAACCTTTGTTCTGGTTTTTTGATTGTAATAATGTACTGTATTTAAAACACATATGGAAAAAATTTGCACTTTATATGTAAGATACCTTACAAAAAAACTTAAGTTTTTAGTTCCTTTGAGTGAACAAAAATATTTAAGTGAAATAAATTCTTGAAATTTATAACGTACTGTTTTTTAGTAAGTAGTATATTTAATAAACAAATTACAGGCATTATTTTTTCATTATCAAATCAGAGGAAATACAGTTATGTTCATATTCTTCAATTTGATGGTCTCTTTAAATACTTTCTAAAATTATTTTTTTAGAAATACAGTATCCATGTTAAATAATCTTTTTTTTAAGCTATCAAACTGGCAGAAATACAAAAAACACACATTGCTCAATACAAAGCGTAAGAAATTTACTTATTTGCTTGCTTCACTTGTACTAGAGATGGTCTTGATTTGCTATTGAATCTTAGGTGGTTTACTGTAGCATGGTTAAGGGTCGGCCCCACATTTATTTTTAAATGTAAATCATCTATGTTTGTTTAACACATATTTTGTTGTCAGTTTAATTTAGGCCTAATGGTCATTCCTACAATGGTATCTGAGAGTCCTTTGTAAGTATTAATTGCAATTTATTTGCTAAGAACAAGCACACCAGTAAATATTTATTAAGATTTAAAGCAATTAATGTACAATAATTGTGAAGTTAACTAGTTTTTTATTTAAAGTAAGTAACCTTTGGTTTGGTAATTTAAAATCACTTCTGACTCTAACAGTGAGTAGAGTACTATTCTTAATAATTTTAATATGATTAATTTACAATTTTAGACCATTAGATTTGCCTTTATTTATTTTTCAATGTTTTTTTTTAATGTCTACAAATATTACTTAATGAAACGTATACTTACTCACTGTTAAAGCTTGGAGTGTTATGACAGAGAAACAAGCTAAATTTAAACTTTCCAGGAAAGATAGTTGTTGTATTTTAATGGAAGATCGGCCTGTAAAGATGACAGTTAAGATATTACCGTAGTGCCATATTTGATTGTAACCAATTGAATAACAGACTGCTTCAGATTGGCCATAGAAATTTTGAATTTAATATTTTACTTTATTTAGTAACATAATTATTACTTAATATGAATGTATAAAATTAGTATGAAAACAATATTATTTAAGTTGATTCCTGTAACGGCCACAGGGAAGCACCACTGGTGGACAACGCTAGTACTTGGACACAAGATTAACTTTACTGGGTACTGAGACGTGAGCAGAGACGGAAGTGCAGCAGTGTCGGCGAGTTAAAGAGAAAACGGACAGGGTGCTTTCGGTTAAGTGTCAGAAGACTTGCTTGCTAGGACAATACACTAGACCCCCGATTATACGAATACTCACGGTTCCTCTCATCGCATTCGTAAAATCGCTACCTTTGTAAATTCGATAGCGGCTTATTTTTGCAACCTTCCCCCTCTCTAACTTAACAGAAAATTTTAAAAATGCATTTTTTCTGCAAAGTGTCTCTAGGCCCCGACTTCCATAGCATTTTGCGGGAAATTAATTAACGTAATAATGTAAACATAATTTGATATCAGTAGCCAGACGTCACACTGTTGAGCGGTAGATATGACCGACCCTTGTCCCCAAAAAATGAGAAAATCGAGATTCCGACTGTCTTCTCTCGAGCGAATGGCCCGACTCCCGTAGCATTTAACAGAAAAATAAAGCAAGTGATAGTTTAAATATAAATTTATATCAATAGTCAGACGTCTTATGATCAAAAGAACACCGCTAAACAATAGATATGACCAATCTTTTCCTAAAAAAATGAGAAAATCAAGATTCCGAGTGTCTTCTCTCGAGCGAATAGACAGTCTCCCATAGCATTTAACGGAAAAATAACGCAAGTGATAGTTGAAATATAAATTTATATCAATAGGCAGACGTCTTACGATCAAAAGAACACCGCTAAACAATACATATGATCGACCTTTGTCCTAAAAAAAAATGAGAAAACTGAACTTTCGAGTGCCTTAATAGCCCGATTTGCGTAGCGCTTAAGGTTGTTCAATTGGGGAAAAAACATAATTTTATATTTGTATGAAATAGTGTTAGTTTTGTACACATTACTTGAGAGTACATATACCTCTAACGGAAAAAAATTAGCTCATCTAGTTTTCCCGTAATGGCACTTCAAAGTCAAAATTTACGTATTTTTACTTCATACAAAACTTGAAAACCAGTTAACATAATGAAATGAAAAAAATCATATCAAAACTACGCA
>PNEQ01065238.1:30650-53826 GCA_003012365.1 Medauroidea extradentata
TCATTATATTTACTGGTTTTCAAGTTTTGTATGAAGTAAAAATATGCAAATTTTGACTTTGAAGTGACATTACAGGAAAACTAGATGAGCTAATTTTTTTCCGTTAGATGTTAATGTACTCTTAAGTAATGTCTACAAAACTAACACTATTTTATACAAATATAAAATTATGAATTTTTCCCCACTTGAACGCCCTTAATGAAAAAAAAAGTACGAATTCCTTACTAGTAAAATGCCCTTGTAAATTATTCACCAAAGAAAGAAGGAATAAGCGGATGTATTTATTCATTGCGCAGTTTTATATAACTTAACGTAAAAACATTCCCTCGACGTTGTTGTTTAATTGTACTAGAACGTAGATACTAGTAGCGTGCAGAGCGGACAGATAACGCAACTGTACGAACGTTCACAAGATGGAAGATATATAGCGGCACCGTAGCATAAACTGACGTTGTTCCAAAAACGCCACTTTGTGACGTTCTTGCCAAAAATCGTAGAGAATTACATGCATAAGTGATTGAAAATAATCACATTCACAGTCAGTACATGCGGTCAAAATAAACTACGAGTTCTGGGATTACGTAATACACGAACGTCTATTTATTTTCCAAGTTCGACATACCCGGAGACAAATGTTTCTACACTTGGAAAATAGGTAGCGCTATTATCGTGCTCACTTGTGAAACCCACGTTTTACGACACGCAGTAACACATTGTTTAAGAAAATTATGCGCCAAGTTAATTGTTTTAAGTACGTATGGTGTTAACGCAGTAAAGGAAAATATCACTCAATTATTTATAGGGTTCGTGTAAAAAAGAAAACTCATTCGGTGCGAGACGAGAGAGATAGACGTCGTGAAACAGCCTAGAAGGAGGCTGTACTATAGTTAAATGAGCATATGCGCATGCGCTGGAACTTCGCGTCTATAGTACAACCTCAACATAGATCCTAATACGTCGTAGTTGATGGAGACAGGCCGGCCGGCTTGGCACAGGCGCCGCCGCTGCGCGGTTTTCAAACTGTCACTGCCGCATTTTTAAACGGATTTTCGCTATTTTTGTTTTATTTTTAATATTGTGACTTACCAAGTAATAACTGCAACTCTACAATTCATATTTTAATGCCGTGAATTAGATACAGTATGTTTTATTCATTGTCAACGTAATTCCTTACATTTTTTTTGTCATATAATTTTGTTATTTTTTGAGGGTTCCTGAGATTGTATTCGTAGAATCGCTACCTTCGTTAAATCCAGGGTTTGTAAAATCGGGGGTCTAGTGTAGTTAGGTCTAATATATATTTTTTTTTTATTATTTATATTGAGTTTGGGGTTGAAGACTTAACTGAAATATGTCATGTTTGGCATTGCTGCCATAAGTTGTGGCAATACAGCCCTGCTGTGCCTGATCACTAAGGCTTAACAGGAGACACTTTGCTGATCATAATGCTGGGAGGGTTGTCACTCCTCACCAGTCAAACCCAGATGACCAGGGCTCACAATAGTCGTACAGACTAAGCATAAAGCTTGGTGCCCAACGTGGGGCAGAAGATCGAACAGTGACTCTTCAAGTTGTGGATCAAGCCACCCCTGAGAAGCTCATACAAGTTCGAAGTCATCTTTACAAAACTTTGTGGCGTCCAGAAACCCCCAAGATGAGTGACGACGAGACAAACGAAGTACCAGCGCCGGCGTGCGCCTTCAGTACATGCACCTGTAGAGGAACATACCTCATCGTCTGCGCCCACTGCGCACAAGAATACCATCATACCTGCCTAGGGTGGGAAGATACCCCGAAAAACACAGAAGGATTGGAGTACCGATGTGCCGACTGCAAGCAGTGACAGCTCCAGTGTGCCCAACCACAGTGCCTTGGCGCAGGCAACTATCAGATCAAGTGCATCACCTGCCCTCTGGTATACCATTATGCTTGCCTGGGATGGCCAGATGAGCCCCGCGACTTTCAAAGGCTCTCATTTCGCTGCCGTGTGTGCAAGCTCACAGCAACAGAGTCCCGACAAGAAACCAGCAGAGCAGCACCGCCACCCGAGAGAGGCAACCCAGAGCGCCTCCTGTTGCCACAGTTCTCTGGCAAACCTGACGAAAACCCAGTCACCTTCCTGCAAGAGTGTGAGGAGGAGCTTCGTCAGAACCACATCCCACAGAAGCACTGGGTGCAACGAGTTCGCCTCCAGCTGCAGGGACCCGCACTTACCTGGTGGGACGAATACGGCGAGTATGTTGCCACCTGGACCCAGCTCAATGAAAGACTAAAAGCCAGATTCACAAGCACTGAGGTAATGAATCGGCTGACCCGTGATCTCTACAGCATCAACCAGAGAGCAGAAGAAGATGCGGAGGTGTTTATATGAAGGAATGCTCAGATGTACGATCGTGTGCATCCCAAGGGAGGAGAGGAAGCCTACGTCTCCATCATCATTAAGATGCTCCAGCCCACTCTGAGATCCTTTCTGAGGAACCCTTGACCCACAACCCTAGAAGAATTAATTGAGAGGACCAAAGCCCTAGAGCTCGACCGACCAGGTCCTCGACCTTCCAACAGCACAGAACCACCACCAAGAGCTCCGAACCCCAGACCCAACCCTGAGAAATCAAAGTCGCCGCCTGGACCAACATTACCTAAATGCTGGTATTGCCCTGCAAGACACTTCCATGTTGAAATTGATGTCTACAGAGCCAAGCAAGCCAGCTATCGATCCCCAAGGATCCAAGAGAGGAACCCAGAACTTCCGGCGGGAAACTCCATGGCCGGGAACAGGAACAGACCCACCAGCCCAGCCCACAACAAAGAGTCTATGGCCTAAAGGCCCCATGCAACCAGAACCCTGTCCGACTTCCCCAGATATGGGTCACCGTTGACAGTCAAGAAATCCTCGCCACCCTGGACATTGCGGCTAGAGCCAATTTCATAAGGACCCAGTCACGACCCCCGAGGAGGCAGCATGAGGTAACCCCCACGATGCAGTCGGCCCAACTGGCCTGAAGTTAGACCATCCTCCCACTAGATGGCGAGACCACGATACCATTAACTACATCTGCTGGGACTGCCGACGCATTTTTTCTGGTCACGCCCGAACTAGATGAGGAATTAATACTGGGGCAACCCTGGCTACAAGATGTGTGTGCATTATCGACTGCGGCCAACGCCAGCCACATCTGGGAACCAAGATCTGGCATACCCTGCACTGGGACACGCCACCATTAGAGATGCCAACCCAGGTCATTCTCCCAGAAGACATACGCTCCCAGTTACCTGCAGACGACCAGAGCCAACTCCTCCAGCTGCTAAACCAACACATCGCAGCCTTCCAGACTGGAGAACCCCTGCGACAAACCCAAATTTGTGACCATGACATACAACTCGCCCATCAGCGCCCTATCTACTGCAAGCCCAGCATTCCCTTAAAAAAGAAGAGGGAAATAATGAGAGACCAGGTCGCCAACATGAGGCAGCACCGGATAATCGAGCCGACAGATTCTCCCCACAATTCTCGCATCATGCTAGTACAAAAGAAGGATGGAGATATGCGCTTTGTGTGGACTACTCGCCTCTCAACCAGATAACTCTGCCTGTCACCCCTCCTGCAATCAGTGTCACCAACATACTCAGAAGCCTGGGGGAGGCCAGGATATTCTCCACGATCAACATGCAGAGTGGCTATTGGCAGGTGCCAGTGAAACTAGGAGCCCGAAAATACACCGCCTTCACGACCCCTGATGGAAAGCAGTTCCTATTCAGGGCGATACCCTTTGGTCTCAAAAACGTCCCAGCAACCTACCAAAAGATGATGAACTGCACTGTCCTAGCAGGCTACCTGGGAAGATTTTGCATAGCCTACCTCGATGATATTATCATCTTCTCCCAAGACTGGCAACAACACAGGCAGCATCTTCACCAAGTCCTGGAGCGCCTCCGCATCTACGGACTCACCGCCCGACTCGACAAGTGCCACTTCGGCAAAACAACAGTAGAATACCTGGGACATGTAGTCACTCCCAATGGGAATCAATCTCAACCCTTCAAGGTTCGGCAAATCCTGGAGGCCGAAACCCCAAGGACCCCAAAGCAGCTGCGCCAGTTTCTCGACCTCTGTAACTGGCTGAGAGACTACACTCAGGACATCTCCAGATAGTACATGGAACCCCTCACCCGCCTGTTATCAACTAAACAAAATTGCTGGAGGTGAGGAGCAACCGAAGATGCTGCATTCCAGGAATTAAAGCAGCAATACCACAGCCTACCGATGCTCCACAGACCAGACCACAGATCACCCATCATCTTACAGACAGATGCTAGTCAGGTCGGGCTAGGAGTTGTGGTGTACCAAGAATCCCCAGAGAAGGAAAGACAAGACATCGGATTTGCCAGCACCAGGCTCAGCCCAACCGAACGCAAATATGACACCCATGAGCATGAGTGCCTTGGCATAGTATGGGCTATCCGCAAATACAGATATCTCGTAGAAGAGACACCATTTATCTTGCTCACAGACAACCAAGCCCTCAAAGTGGTTATATTCTACAAGTGCCAAGAAATCCAAACTAGCAAGGTGGATCCTGCTGCTGCAGGAATTCTCATTAGAGATAGAACACTGCCCAGGAAGAGAAAACCTCCTGCCAGACGCCCTCTCCCGGGCACCAGAAGACACCTGCGAGACAACCAAGCTCCACCTGTGGGAAGATACTCTGCCACCAGAACCTGCACCTCCACCACCCAACACCCACGTACAGAAGCTGCAGAAGATAGCTTTCACCAACGACTTAGAGAAGTTCCTCAAAGAACAACAGGACGCCCACCCAGCCTGATACAAGGAGGAACAGGGATACATCTGGTTCCTATGCAGTCCTTCAAGTGGATGGAAGATATGGGTACCCCACTCGCTGAGACCATCATTGTGCTTGTATTTCCACGACCATCTGCTAGCTGGACATCCCGGAGCAGCTGAAACCATGCGCCTGATACACCGGCGTTATGCCTGGACAGGTAGCACCAGGGATATTTCCACTTATGTCGCCCGGTGCCAAGCCTGCACTACACTCAAGCCCAGCTGAACCTTCAAGCCAAGTGGGACACCTCGCCGACCCACCACACCATGGGAGCAGATAGCCTTGTATCTAATGGGACCCTACCCCAGGAGCACCACAGGGAAACAATTCCTCCTGGTGGTGACAGATCTCTTTTCACTCTGGGTAGAGACGTTCCCATTAGCCAGCACTGAAGCACATGTCATAATTTCCAAGCTGGAGCAAGAAGTCTTCCCCTGATGGGGGTTCCCGAAAAGCATCCTCACGGACAATGGTCCACAATTTGCCAGCAAGCAATGGACGGCAGCCTGTACTAAGTGGGAAGCTGAAGTATGACCATGCCAATCTACCACCCCCAGGCCAACTCTACAGCAAGACGAAACCAAGAGTTAAAGAAGGGCCTACATTCCATGCACAAGGGGACCACCGACAATGGGACAAGGCCCTGCCAACAGTCCTATATGCTCTGCGCACCAGAATTAATGAAGCTCTACAAGCCACACCGAGCGAACTTCTCCTCGGCTACAACCTTCGCCGCCCTGGAGAGTGGAAGTGGAAAGCATCCTCAGCCCAAGAGATCCAGATACTTGCCCAGGAACGGGCCACCGCTGCAGCGCAGCACCAAGACAGGTACATACAGAAGAAGTACCCGCAGCCCAACCCAGAATCTCAAAATTATACCATTGCAGAAGGTCAGCAAGTATTACTAAAAACTAGGCCGCTTTCTAGTTGTCAACACCATTTCCATGTAGGCCTCGATCCCAAGTGGGAGGGCCCATTCACCGTAATCAAGCAACAAGGCCATGTCTACTGGATAGAGGGCCCCGACGGAGCGATCAAGCGAGTCCACCGCTCCAGCATCAAGAACCATGTAAAAACATTCCTGCACGACCCAGCGCGACGCCAGCCAATCAACCCCCAGCCTTTGTCATCGAGGGATCCATGGGGAGAACCTACTTTCTCCAAAGAGAAGCCCCACTCCGCCAGAAGAGACCCATGACATGGGAAGAGGAGCGACAACACATGCCCGCCAACGACTGTGGCGATAGTCATGAAGAGCAGCTGTACATCTCTCCCAGCCGCCCAAGCATCGGGCCAACTACCACCAAAGAGGTGACAGCCTTACCTGAGGGGACCACTCTCCACACCACCCTCATCAGGGAACAAGACTCCAATGAGCCTACCCCACAGCCTGCGCTTCCACACCCAACGGACCAGGGAGACAGCCAAACTACTTGCCGAAGAGATCCTGGCACCACTAGTCTCAGCGTGCAACACCCCAGGAGCAGCATCGCTCCGTCCTCCAGAGGACCACCGCCGCCATTTATGGCAACCAGGACCCAGTCAATGGCCTACACCCAGAGGAGCACCAACCCAGCCAATGCCATACAGATGAGCAGGAGCCATCATGAACCTGGCCAGGCCAAAAAAAACTCCTGCAGAAGAGGCGCCCGGCTGCAGAAGAGGCGCCCGCCCAGCAGCCAACCAGAGCCACTGTCAGGCCATGGGCCCCGGCCTCTCGCGAACTTGGACCCAGAGAGCGCCAGGCCTTGTGGCGCACATGCAGAGGCGACCCTGCCCAGCAACGAGGAAGGTACCACGAGACTCCATGGAGACCTATCCGCCCCAGAAGCTTCCAGTGGCCCAGCAGTAATGTACATCAGGGTGAATCCCGCCACCAGAAGACCCCGAATTGAGAGACATCATAAAATGATTGTAATTCCTTTTGCATTTTCTAGGCATGTGCCTGAGACTATTGTATTGTAACCCTAGTCATAAATTTTTTTTTCGTAGCCTCGCTTAGCCATTCAGTGGGGAGTTGATGCACCCCTTAAATGTGCTAGTATATATTTTATGCTCGACCCCGCAATTTGTAAATAATTAAAAGGTAGGCCTACCTTGTTTTTGCCCAAGTATAGCATTTAGCTATAGAAGGATTTTGGTATATGTTGGTTATGTAATTTCTTTGATTTGTTTTTCTTTTATTTTGATTGTAACTAATTGTATTTGGCAAGTTAAATAATGGTAATATATAGGTTTTAAATTCGTTTTGGTTAGTTAATGAATGCCCCAGATAGATAGCTTTGTTTTTCTGTTGAGGTTAGCACACATCCAGTAGTATTATTTTTGTTTATTTATTTTTGTAGACTCGTGTAATTAATTTTCTTTAATTTTCGGGTTTATTTTTGTTTTACGTTTAGTTCGTTACCGCGATTTTGTTTTTATTTTTTTTTTACCGTCATCGAGATAATCTCCGACCCATATAACTTTTTCGGCTCGCGCGCGATGCTTTGAATGAGGCAATAATCGTGTGCGTGGGTGTGGATTATCTCTATGCTGGGTTCGACGATAAGATGGACGTTTTAATTTCGCTCGCTGGCAAATATTTCGTAGCCAGCGCCATCGTAATTATTTTTGTAGATTTTCTAGAGGCCCAGCAATGTATTTAAGGCAGGGAAATCGCGGTGTGTTTGAAGAGACCCGACGATTTCGTAATCGTAATTAATTTTGGTGTTGAAAACTAGCGTCTCGGCGAACGAGGTGACGCCATACAAGAAGAAAGTTCGTGAGTAAAGGCCTTGCATAATAAATTGACTTTTGTGGACAAAGTTTTGCTTCTAGCACATCACTGCCTAAATGTCTTGACCAGAAACTGCGGAATTTTTGTTTGAAATGTGCCGCGATGTGTTTTTTTTGGGCAGTTTCGTTATTTTCCTTTTCTTACTAGAACTTGAAAGTAATCTCAGTAGTCCTGAGAGACGTTTTTCATCTCTACCGCATTTATTAATACTAAATTTTGAGCTAGTTGGAGGCATGGTATTTTATTTTCTGGCTAATTTCCAATATTTTCTGTCTTGGAGAAATGATGTGGTTTTCCCAGGGTCTTATCAGTTCGTGGTAATTGAAACTGCCTTAGTTACAGTTTAATTTAAATACAGATAATATTTATTTAATTCTTTTTTTGCTGAATTTAAGTATTGCAAGGATGTGTTAGCTACTTCTATTTTTTTTTCTGTTTTCACCAAGTCAGCATACTTGATTTACAGGTAGTTTTTCTTTAATTACCATGTCAATAAATCTCCAATTTAATTTAGTTGGAAATGTTTCATTTCTTCGGAAATAGTTGTCGAAAATACCTAAATTGAGTACTGTAGTCTTGATATTCCATACATGATACACAGACACTGTATTCCAGTATATACTATACACTACACAAGGGGTCACCTAAATCCTTATTGTTTGCCATGTTGCCGTAAAAACGAAATAATTAAAGGTTAATAGTGTTTACATTTACCGTTTTTGTATGTATATATTCACTCCCGCCATAACAATGTAAACAAACAAATGGATGCTAACCTAACAATGCCAGGTGGCGATTTATAGACTTTGAAAATAGTAAATATGTATCATAATTGTTTGTAAACATAATATTATTAATTTTGAGTGTTTGTTTTATGTTTTATTGATATTCTTTTGGCAACACGGACATTTTTACCGCCCCGCGGGAAAGTTTTAATGCATGAACGTAATTTTTGGCCGAGTAGTGGGAAATTGTGGGTGTTAGAGTGGCGCGCCTGCTAGCCAGCAGACAGCCTCCTCTACAGCGGCGGCCATTTTCATCACCCACTAACGGTACTTTCAGCCACCCTCCAGGGTATATAAGGCGGGCGTTTGCCTAGCAAATCAGTCAGTCTAGGACTCCGGTCTCCTCCCTGAGCAAACCTAACCGACCACCTCTCCCTCATAGCGGGTTGCTGCCTGGTAAGGAAGCCGAAGCCTGCTCTCCCAACCTTCCCAACTATCCAAATACCTACCTGTGGGTTGCTGCCTGGTAAGGAAGCAGATGCCTGCTCTCCCCGCCTTTACCTACCTACCTACCTACCTACCTACCTACCTTATTATTACCTCTTTACCTACCTGTGGGTTGCTGCCTGGTAAGGAAGCCAAAGCCTGTCCCATCTATTCCATTACCTACTAAATTGCTCAAGGAGACACCTATTCCTAGCCGCACGATCAGTGTAAGAAACGCGCCCTATTGTGGGAAGTTGATGCCACGTGGTACTTCTCTAGTTTCCACCATAAGTGAATATATCTGTGACAGTTTCCGAGGCTCCAGATTAGAAAGACCATGCGGTCAGTTTAGTAATTGTATAAACCAGTGTGTTAATTGTATAAACCAGTGTATTTACGTATTGTAGAGTGACTGAAAATTCAGTGCAAAGGAACTTGTGTTTTGCGAAATAATAACGCCATTCAATTAACTTATTTGTTTCATTTGTGTGTAAGAGCAACTCGTGTCTGAGAACGACCTCTTAATATTAGACATCTCTCCAGAGGAAAGAGCCTCTATTGAAGGGCGAAAAGCCCAAGCAGCTGCTGAGCGCCAATTAGCGGCCACTGCTAATTCACATTCAGTACCCGCGGGAATTATTCCCCCGCTGCAACTAGCATCCCAAAAGAATGTTATATTAGCCCAGCTCTGCCGACAGTATAAGGGCACGGAGAACTAACCTCCACGAAAACAAGATAACTTTAGCCGCATCCTTTGGGAAACACGGCGTATGAGCCGTCCACTGATTAGCCCACTCAAGACGCCTGAGAAGCGTTCGCCTGCACCACATCCCAGAGTTGAACAATTAAAGAGGGAGGCCGCACAAGAGCTTAAGCCCCTCTCAGAGAGGAAACGCCGCCTTCTGCGGGAATTATTCTAGGTGAGTGGTTTTACACCTAAACCCCCTCTATAGTTAAAGTGAGAGTTTGCGCACAAAGCTTCAAGGATTGTATCGTGCTTGCTCTGCTTTGTTACACATATCTCCCTAAAGGTTACCAAAGACTCCCTTACAAGCAAAGTGCGACAAATTTTTCTCTCGTGGCGCCCAACGTGGGGCCAGAACATGTCAACTTTTCATAAAGGGCCATCAAGCAGACACCCACGATAGAAACTCTGTATCCAATTTGTTCCCCTTAGAGTTCGAAGTCATCTAAAACTTTGTGGCGCCAAAATCTTTTTCACCCTAGTTTACCACTATCTGGGATCTGACCAATATATTTTCATGATCATGGCTACAGCACTTGAACCATTGGCCAGTTGTGGCCCTCTTTTATGTAATTTCTCAGAAGTCTCTTCCAGAACTCCTGCAGAACACCACCCTATCCAGAAACCATGCCGGTCTGCATCTGCAACTATAGTCATGGCGGAAGCATCAAGATGGCCAGTACCAGCAGGACTCCATGCAGAGCTCCCTTGAGCTCTATTCCCGAAGGATGACATCAGAACCAGAGCCATTCCAGCTCTCCCTCTCCAGATGGGACTTCGACAAGGACCATCACCCAGGACCTCTATAGGTCCTCCCTATGGCAGGAACTCTACCCATGTCTCCATGCCGAGACGACTCGCCCAGACTCCATGCCGGCCTGTCTCCACTGCCATTGCCATGGTGGGCCAACCTTCCTTCCAAGATGGAACTACTTCAAGGACTGTAACCCAGTCCATAACCTGATGTGCCAAACCAGAGCCATGCAGGTTCCCTCGCCAGTGCCTTCGCCTCCGAAGGACCCCAGCACCTTCCTCCAGAAGGACGTACACCCAGGTGAACCGGATCACCACCCATGCCCATGCACGGACGTCATGACAGCCATGGAAGACCGGAAGCCGACAACCCGCAACCAAGGAGATATCTCTCCACACCCAGGACCATCAGCAGGTCCCCGCTCAGCCGAGCAACCAGATGTCCGCAGCTGCTTCTCCCAGCCAGGCGAGCTGGAGATTTGGCGGATCTCCTCTTCAAAGTGGCTCAAGCCGAGCCCCCCATGGAACCAGAAGCCAGCCCGATGTTGTGACAGTGAGCAGAGGCCACCCTAATCACAACAAGGCTGCTGAACCCACACTGCCTGAATCTCAGGCACCTCCAGGGCAGATGCCTTACCGTGCTGTCGGAGACAGCACAGATGTATCCAGAGGTCCAGCCTCTAGCGAATGCCCATCACTTTGGCATGCTCGCAGAGAGGACCACTCCCAGTACCATTGAAGATGCCGAGGCAATCCACAGAGATCAGTTGCCTCCAGACCCTCCAAGTGATCAACGAAGACATCACCAGGGTGAGTGACGCATCAGTGAAACCCAAGAAAAAGACACATTCACTTACCTTTAACCTTAAACTTTAGCCTCTCTTCTTGAATGTTGCAAAGTTAATTGGGAAAATAAAGCGTTCGTTGCTTGGACATGCCCGACGCCTTCTAACTTCTCTCTGTAGTTTAAGGCATAGTAGCCAAGTTTTTCTTTTTGTTAAAAATCTGGACATCACTTTCTCAGCCCAGGGGGAATTGACGCAACGCCGTTACGTCCACTTATAAATTATGTTAACGCTCGTCCCCGATTTTGAACACTTTACCATTTAGGCCTAAGTGCAGTAGTATTCGCCCACACCTTTGCATCGCCGTATTGCCGTTTATTTTTACGTATGGATAATATGTTAGCATGTAATGTTATGAAGACAAAAGCTTCGTTCGTAAAACAGTATTTACTTACATCCAAGTGATTATCCAATGTGTATTTTTCATGTATAACTGCATTTGCAACATTTGTTAACCTGTACCAGTGTTTGTTTACAAAATACGGCTGAGCACCTGTCAGTAGTGCCAATCCCATGCATAGACTCTGTAAAAATGCACTAAAATGGCGATCGCAGGAAATACGCACGTAAATATAAATTGTACTTGTTTGTTATTGCTTAAAATCTGATTTATGATTACTTAAGTGTTCTTGTGTGTTAATTGTAGTGTTAAACGGCAATACCGGCATTTATAAATTTATGTCGGGAAGTTTATTTGTGTAAGAGAGTAATTTTGTGCCACGAGAGTATTTCTTTTGTGCGAGTGTGGTGCACCTGCAGATGCAGACAGCCTCAAGCGGCCCGGTGGCCATTTTGATAACTGTACTTTCAGCCCTCCTCAGGGGTATATAAGGAGGACGCTGTGCCCCAGCTAGTCAGTCATCAGGTGCTCGGCCTTCGGGCCGGGTCATCCTGGCACTCCCCATCCCTACCTCATAGTGGACGGGCTGCTGCCTGGTAAGGAAGCCGAAGCCTGCTATCCCCAACCTTACCTGCCTAACTACCTATTTACCTACCTGTGGGTTGCTGCCTGGTAAGGAAGCCGAAGCCCCAACCACCTCTCCCTATAGTGGGTTGCTGCCTGGTAAGGAAGCCGAAGCCCCAACCACCTCTCCCTATAGTGGGTTGCTGCCTGGTAAGGAAGCCGAAGCCCCAACCACCTCTCCCTATAGTGGGTTGCTGCCTGGTAAGGAAGCCGAAGCCCCGACCACCTCTCCCTCATAGTGGGTTGCTGTCTGGTAAGGAAGCCGAAGCCTGGTCTCCCAATTCCACTTTCACCTCAAACCCTCATTCTAGCCAGGATGACTCGGCAAGTAAGTCTAACCTGCGCATTTATGTTTGAGTTTAGACTTAACCTTCTTAGCATGGCAATCTCACTTGTGTGCTCGTCAATCCACAATTCCTAGTACTTTGCCTTCATGCACTTTGCCAGTTATAAAGTGTTATCATGCACTTCCCAGTCTTATAAATTCTGTTGAAAGTTACGTAATGTAGTAAACTTTCCCCGGGATCAGAGAGATCGCCGTATAATTACAAGTAATCCAGTATTTGTTATTAGTGAAGCATCACCGATGGCCGTAGCGCCCTAATTTAAGGAGGCTATTGAACATTGTTAACCTCTCGGGATCAAAGAGATGGTCGCCCCACATTCTCGGCCACGATTAGGCCTTAGTTTTGACCAGTATCTGAACGGCCCGGAGTACCATGTAAAATTGTATTGATCAGAGTATGCCCTGTGGTAATTTATATAGTAATTGTCAATGTGTTATATCTTTAGTTTGTACCCTTGTTGTCTATCTCATATTGAGACACCAGTGTAATAATGTATGTCATCAAATTGTGATTGACTCAAACCCTGATTGTAGACCTTGTACCAAAGAAAGTGTTATATTCATCATGCTGTAACTTGTGTTCATGAATATAAATACCCAATGAAACCTAATTACTTTGCCTTTCTCCGTTCATGAGATCATCTTGTGTACCAACCTCCTAATATCCAATAAGGCGAGTGATATCTGCCTTACCCTCTATAACGATGACGCCCTGCGCTAGCGAGTTATAGAGTTTTTTCCTTGTGGCTCATCCAGTAATCACTCGCTGGATTGAGGATATCTCTGTTTCAAACCACTCTAGAAGGACCACACCAATCTCTCATGCTCTCTGCATTAAAGGCCTTCTAGAAATACACACTTGTAACCCAGCACTCCTAGCGCAGTGGTGGGCAAAGCATGCCCACGTGCAACAAGCTGACAGAGTAGTTGAATACTTCAGACAGGAAGAGATTACGCTCCTTCCAGTAGTGTTGGCAGGTAGTCAAAACCTACTCACCTAGCAGTGGAAACACCCACATGTTAGCTGTGGGGATCCATCTTGCTGAGAGCGAGGTTATCCATCTCTCTGAAACTACTTTGTGGACGAGTCCTATTACTTTGTGTATCAAAGACCAGCGACCGAGGGACTCACCCTGTAAGTCTCCTCCTATTCAGGAGTTTAGAACCACTACCACCAGGGCTCCAGAAACCCTTCTTCAAATGAACAGTACTCGAGATTGGCACCGCAGGACACTTTTGTGTGCCTCAGTTGGGACATGTAATCTGTTCGTAGGTTGCACAGCAGGCTGGAATATCCATACCAGCTTTTCGAAACTGGCCTAAGAAACTCCGCCGTGGATCTTTCCCTCGTGCACAAGGGGCCATCACTTACCCGGGCTTCGTCCTCACTCCATTAGCCGCTTTGTAAGAACAGCGTTTCCAGCCCTGACAACGAGTCGGTGGAGTTGTGTGAGAGGCTATATAATAACTTCATACCCCATTGTGGTTTGTGACATTGATGAGGGTGGAGGGAAGGCAGGACAGGGCACAGTTAACATCTTGCATCTCCTGCACCCAACGTCCACCAGATTTTTCCAGCCTACTGAGGGACACTGTTACTAGGCGAGGAAACTGGAGCCGCTGTACCCCCTCCCCCATCAATGTTCCCAAGCACGTCAAACATCACAGCCAGGGTACTTCCTCTTACACCCACTTAAGAGCCGGGTACCATACACCTTGGCCTCATCACCATCATGTCTTGCAGGGCCTTAACTGAAATACATAATGAGACTCACTGTAATCCCGTTCTTTTTTCTACAACGTAATAGTAAAATTTGTTGTTTGGTTCAGCTCATTGAAGGATGCTCCCGCAGTCAGTTCCACTTGTGTATCTTTGTCACTATGTCCCAAATTCATTGAAACCCTAATTTTGCAATGTTTCACTGTTTTTTTTTTTTTCCCCACATAATTGCTTTATTGTAAGAACCTTGCTTGTACAGTAAAACTCTGTTAAGAAGTTCCCACGTAAAAAGTTTTTCCCTATAATAAGTTTCAATTATAATAACCCCCTTCCATTACTACAATAGTAAATTTACCCTTTTAAGAAGTTTTTCCCAGTTAATAAGTTTGAATTTTTCAGTCCCTTCAGAAACTTCTTAACAGAGTTTTACTATGTTTTATGAACCCCTGAGACACTGAGCTAGCTGTTGACATGTGGCAATGAGGCCAAACGCACCACATTCCCTTATATGTTACTCAAAATTTAATTGCAATGTCTGCCACATTTCCAACATGCGAAAAAAATCCATGGCGGAACCTGCCAGTGATCGAGCCAGATTGCCAAATGGGAAGTGAGAGGTCTGACCCCTCAGCTATTGCGACTGCCTTAGCATTTTATGCACATACCGTAATCAAATTACTGTACGTATGATACTACACACTATTCATTGTGCATTACTAAGGTCACATTCCAACACTAAATTTCACAGGTTCAGAAACGAGGAGCAAACTTTCAAAACCAGACATGTCCACCTTATCTAACTGCAGAAAAAAGCAAATAAACATTATATTTTATAGCACTAACTGATAGTAAACATACCCATTTCAATAAGACATGTGATTTTTTATGGAGTCTGAGTTCATACTCGTACTAACACATCTTATTTATTTAGAAAGGGCATTTTACTCATTTTTGGGATTTTGGACATGTCTGGTTTTAAATGTTTGCTCCTCAAATATTGATAATGAGAGCTACCATTTAGATACTGCAGATAGTACTGAAGGTCGCTTGGTTGTTGTTTTTGTTCATTCCTGGCTGGCACCTGTGTGATGCTAGGAGGATTACAGAGGTCAAAGTAATCACTGGAGCTCTGGCGTGAAGCACCAGTAAATTGGATAATGGCTAGAGATTCAAAACATATGTCTTCTAAAGACGTTTATAGAAATTCAAATTGTGAAGGTTTTACTAACTATGTTGCCTTAGAATATTATTGGATAATCCTGTGAAAGAAAAACATTTTTATACACACGTAAGCTTTTAAATATTGTTACTTGTAAACCTCAGTGTCACATAATGTTAATATGTACTCTTGTACACGTTTGTTTATTGATGTGTTTATTACTGCCAGTCATTGCAAAAGTATTGAATTACTGACAGGCGAAATATTTACTCTGATGATTTTCTGTTAGTTCTAACAAACTGAGTTTTCGATGCTGTTCAGAATTAATTGGGTGCAATACAAGGTGGTTGTGGTTATTTTAGTTAGGAATATTCTCAGGCAGAAGAAATATTAAAACAACAGTGTGTGTTATCCTATATTTTTTTTTATTAATTGTATGAACAGCTGTTACGATGATAAACTTATAGTGGTCGTTTATAGTTGCCTTGTGCTTGTAAACTGGTTACTTTTTGTATTTTTCCCTCTCTGTATTTAATTTCTTGTCCACCTTTTTTATTAGTGTTTCATGCTGGACCTTATTTTTGAAAATAAGCTTGGCCTTGATCGCTAAAGTTACATAAACATCAACATAAATTATATCATTTGGTTTCAAACATTCTGGCCTTTAATAATTTCACTAGTTACATATAAGTTTTTGAAACTGTATACTTTTTTTAAGTCACCTATGTCCAGAACTATAATCACAGCACACTTAAGCAGCATAAAGGAAATGGAATCCGTCAACAACAGCCATTACCTACATAGGTACATAGTACCAATTGTGCAGCAGACTCTAACATAGTGTAATTTACACTAACTCAACATAAAACATTTCTACATCAGAACTTGATTGCAAATGCAATATATTTATGAACAAATTTGAGTTAAAAAATATTTTTGTTTGTCAGTTGCCACTTTTGAGCCAACGGCAGAAAGATGTGTTGTAAATTATTCTTCTAGAAGATGGACGGAGAGATGTAACATGCTTTTGTAAATTCACCATAACACTATTAGGTGGCGTACCGTATGTGGTTGATAAATCATAAAAAATGTTGACATTTTCCATCTGATAGCATTGTTGAACTTAATAATAAAATTTATAGTTTGAGCAAAAAAATGAGAAAATACATTTTTCCTCAATAAGTTTCTCCACTTCTTTCGTGGGTTGAAAGTCATCAGCCTGTGGAAAATAAATCTTTTTGTATTGAGTGCGCTGGCACAATGGTAACATGGATGTTGAACGCACATTCCGGAGGACCCGGGTTCAATTCCTAAATCTCGCAGTCCTGATTTCACTTTTCAGTGGTTCCCCAAAATCACTCCACGTGTGTGTTAGAATGGTCGATTCTCCCACAGTTCCTGTTTTTGTGTAAATTTGTGTAGCTATCTGTAAAGTCGTTACTTGTGACAAGATGTACAGCTCACAAAAAAAGGACTGGTAATTACCTGTTATCAGTGCCACCTTGGTATTGATTGAGATTAGTCAGTAACTGGTGTCACCAGGGCATGCATAACTCAAACTCACTTAATCCATTCCTAATGTCACGTGAAGAATATAATACGGTAGTAGATAATTTATTACATAGGACATACTGTTCTTCTGTTAAGTCACACTCCTAATAAAAGTTGTGCTAGTTATTATTAACAACATTCCGATGTGCTGTTTTTTTTATAACTGCATAAAAAGTATTATAAATTATAGACTCATTAGGTTACCAATAAACACCAATGGATAGCTGGAAGAATTATTGGCCTCATGAAATGTGCTTTTGTCAAATTCTTGAAAGAATAATATGAGAAGTTTATTTAGTGATGTAACATCTT
This sequence comes from Medauroidea extradentata, assembly GCA_003012365.1. NCBI lineage: Eukaryota > Metazoa > Arthropoda > Insecta > Phasmatodea > Phasmatidae > Medauroidea > Medauroidea extradentata. The sequence goes on from PNEQ01065238.1 coordinate 47,883, forward strand.
CAGTTATAACACAGGACTTTGAACTGGTGTGACATTTGTTTTAGGAAATGTTTGATACCCTCTGCCCACCGGAGTGGGCACGCCCTCGCAAGCGTTTGTGTGTTGTTCTCGTGTGTCAGAACACTCCGAACCATGATGAATCTCGTCAGGCATTACGTCAGTTTGCCCAGGAATCCCCATACAGTGCCGATCGGGTCCGTTACACGTACATCTTTCAGGAGAGACAAACAGAATTTGTGAACGCTCTTACGAGTGGTAAGTTAATTTTAGCCTACTTTTATTTACTACAGACCCCAGTTACATAACTTTTCCCAAGGGATATGGGGAAAAAGATTTAGATGGAGGAAAAAGTAAAGAGGAATCGTTAAAAAACTACTTCATTAGTAGGGTCAGAGCAGATAGAAGTAACCAATTCCATGTTTAATATTGTAGTAGCACAGCCACATACAAATTACGTACATAATGATTGTTAGGCATTAAGATGGTTACCTACCTGGAGCATTTCCTTGTGTTTGAGAGCTGGAAGGAAATATGGAAGTGCTGAGAAATACACTAGCACACATACAAAGTGTATGTGCACAAGGCAAAGGGATGGTGTGCAGTCTTCAAGTTGGCAACTTGCCTAAATGTGAATAATTGGTGACCATGTGTTCTTATTATAAGGCACTACACATTAAGTCCAATACTGCCTCTATTGTTCTGTTTATATCCAGTTATTATATTTAGAGATACAGCAGTCTTAAAGTGTTGGAGGGTTTCGAAGCAGTCTTTATACCATGCATGCCATTTTGAAATTACCATATTGTTAAGACCCTAGAATTTTATTTTCCTGGGTTAACATATTTGGGATAAGTTTACTGGTTATTAAAAAAAATTTACATTTGCTGTAGTACGTTTCAAATTTAAGGTAGTAGGCATAGGCAACTACCTTAGAATATTTCAGTGTTCAGTTACTACCTTGACTCGCTTAGCAGGGTATATTATTTCAATACAGTTTAAATAAGTATTTAAGTGTTGATTTAAATCACATGATTTTTAAAAATAAAATTGGTGATTTAAAAGAAAATATTTTATTTTAAGTTTGAATTTTTTTTTTTTTTTTTTTTTTGTGTGTGTTGAGATTATATATCATTTAACCTTTTCTGTGAGTTATTTAAATATCCTCTTTTATAAGCATAGTCAATACTTATAATAAAAAATATAAATTTTGTGAGTTGTTACATTTAAATTATATTTTTTAATATCAATTTATGTAATTCCACACTAATTCCAGCACTAATTTTCGACATAGTCATCGTAAAGAAGTATGTACTTACAGTCTGTCCGTAACATTTATTTCCACACCACAGTGTATACAATACTTACATGCTCTGCAGTTGCTATTATTTGTTGCAAATAATTGGTATTTTTAGTATGCCAGTAAATTTTTGACTGTTATCTGAACACAGTTGAACACCTGAACAACTGGCTGTACAAAATAAAAAAAAAAGGTACCTATACCGAATATGGCCCGCTTAAGGTTCACAAATCATGTGCGCCTAAGTCATTAATTATATTACGTACTAATATAACACATGGATGATGCAAGATAGATATTTATGGATGGTGTATGTTCATACCAAAGACTAGTGTGTATCGATCGCACATCGATCTCGGCATTATCACACAATGGCGACTAGTGGGCCATATTCGGTACAGGTACCTTACTTGAAAAAATAAAATAATAGTTACTATATGATAGTTTTGATTTATTGATTTGATACTTTGTTTAAACTTTTTTTTTTTTTTTTTTTAATTTAATGACAAAAATTACTAAAAATTATAGAATTATTGTAATGAGCTATTAGATGCAACGTCCATAACAATTGTGACCATTTTGATAAAAAATCATTCCTGACATTTGTTTGAAAATAAGTTTTTGCTTAACTTTACAAATAACTGAGAAGTTCTTATGGATTTAACATAGAAAATGCAACATTTCAATAAAATTGTACTTATTTAACACTTTAATAAACAGAAGCACAGGTTCTGTAGCTTTTTCTTTGTCCACATGTTTCCTTAATATGAATTGCACCGACTCAGATAAAGGAAAATATTCTTTCTATCGAAGCTGAACAAGCTGTTGATGTAAACAATTGTTTTATCATGTGTTGTGTGTTGCCATATTTCGAACCTGAAGTCACAAGTGGAAAATGTCTAGTGATGGTGCTTTGAAGACAGTAATGGCAATAACAATAATAATTTCAATTACAATTGGGCAACCACCTAGTGGCAAGCTATGACTGCTTCATATTTCACTTACCAAACTGCTCCTAAACTTGCAAACCCCCCCTCACCTTCACCAACTCTCTGGAAGCATATTCCACTCCATCACAGACCTCCTAAACATAGACTGCCTATCCTGTTTTGTTCTGCTCTTTATCATGTTAATCTTCTCATTATTATTCCTTCTTCCTCTATATTTTGCCTTGGTTAACAGGCAGCCTTACTCACTCCAGCCTCCTTCTCCATTTATCACCTTTTACATTCTTACCAGCCTTTCCACTCTACCCCTTTCTTTCAACTAGTTCCAACCATGCCCTGTCAACTAAACGAGCAGTATTGGGTACAAAGTGTTAGTTTGTGCTATTGGTAGTGAGTTAGAGTGAGAAAGTAGATGTTTACAATTTTTTTAGCATTTGAATTTTGTACTGGTCAGGGGTTGTCATTTTCGCTGCGAAGTGAAATGGCGAGAATAAAGGTTATGTTTGATAAACTAATGTATTATAAATTAAAACTTGTTTGAAGCTTTATATTTTACTAGCCTGCCAGCTGTGGCGTTGCCCACGTGAAATTATGTAATGTAAACAGTACCTCTGGATAAAATATGTGATGAAGGCATTTAACAGCTAGCGTACTCAATAACAGTGAACTATAATTAACTGTTTTAGCTCAGTGTAAAGAGCGTGCGCAATATGCTCATATCATATCATATCATAGTAATTCCTATCGCAAAGTCTTGTACGGTATACGAACCCGTAACCCCACCCCTTCCATACCACAAACTGTATACAATACCTGAGTGAATGTTAAAGGTATGCCGTTATAATTCTTTCATATGTAGTGGCTACAGTCCAAAGAGGTTTTATTTATGAGTAGGTTGGCAAAAAGAAATGACTGTTGAATAATTTCTCCCTGATCATTCTCTTTTTTCGGGAGACTGTAACATTTTACTGCTTTTCACCTACTTAATTTTCGAATTTCATAAAAACCTGGATTCGATTTGTAGATATTTACATAAGCTTCATTCTTATCAAAAAATCATCTCAATATCTCAACGGGTATAAGCGGTACAGATGATTATTTGAAATCACATTTTATTTTTTTAACAGCTTTCAAGGACAAATTTCGAAAAATCCTGAAATTACTTTTTTTGATATTTACGTAAGATTTATTTTAAAGCAAAGCTAAAACCATTTCGATATTTCCGCTGGTTTAGGAGGTAAGTGGGATTAATTAAAAAACACGTTATGTATATATTTTTAAAAGCTTTCAAGGACGAATTTGGAAAATTGTAAAAATACTTTTTAGATATTTACTTAAGCATCATTTAAAAAAAAAATCACCTCACTATCTGAAATGGTTTAGGAGAAATCAATTATTAATGAAAAACACATTTTACGGCTTTTCACCCCTTTAATTTTTGAATTTTGCAAAATAAAAAAAAATTGTGAATATGCATTTCTTTGGGCAATATAATGAAGTTAAAACATTTTTTGATAGCATTCCTGGTTAATGAGATATTATGTATTCTTTTAAAACACATTTCACCCCTGTTCACTCCCTTCATTATCGAATTTCAAAAAATCCTTTCTTAGTGGGTGCCTACGGGGCAAGTGGAAGCTTCCCTCAATATTTCATGGTTCTAGGTCCAGCAGTTTGGGCTGTGTGTTGATGAGTTAGTGAATGAGTATGTCAGGACACTTCATTTTATATATTAAGATTAATAGCTGAAAGTTATGTCGCATAAAAGTTGTGTTCCCGATTGTAAAATATTTTTCATGTACTGTGAGACACCATTGCCCTATATACGAGGAGATTGGATTTCAAAGTTTACATGTAAGTGTAGACCAAAGCCACTATTTCCTGATTATGTAAATACAGTAGAACCCTCTTATAGTGTTCCCACTTGTAACGTTTTCCTGGTTATAATGCTGCCTTCATTTGGTCCCTAAAATTGATTTGTAATAGGAAATTACCCTGTTATAATGTTTTCCCATTTATGATGTAAACATTTTTTTGGTCCCTTGAGAAACATTATAACAGGGTTCTACTGTAGTAAATTACATCTTAGATCACTGGAAAAACACTAAGTGACAGCAAAAATTTTAAATGGGTTTTGAAGTTGCTGTGTGTTTTCGTTTTTGTTGCCGTGATTTTGTTGCCACCCCTTTGTGCAAGAGGTTTCTTCAGGGAGGCTGGGGTTGCTGGTGTAGTGGTACTTCCCCTACCAACTCACACCACGGCAACAAGCAGTAGAATTTCTCTTCTGCATAAGCCAGCGGTGAGCACGGAGAATCTCTTATGTCGTTTTAACGGGTGGTTCGTAGGCGGACGTCGATAACAGCGAATAAATTTATGACCCTTTCTTTTCAGCAGATTTAATATATCTTAATGTACCTTTACAAGGCAATGGCACACTACCACGTGGCCTCAAAACATACAACACAATAGTTCGCCAAATATAACAGAAAAAAAAAATATAAATAAAACGGTGGGCCTTCGTAATAATAAATAAATGTACTGAAAAATAAATCTCTCCGCACAATGGTTCTTGTAAAGCAAAATGGCCCTTTGGCCCCTGCGCTAATCACGCACGCCTCAAAGCTGCGTGCGTCCGCTCTGGACCACCGCTACTTGAAGAAGACCTCTTTCTCCCTCATCTTGCGCGCCCCTACGCGAGAACAAAGGCTCGCCCAAAATGGCGACGACTTTCGGGAGCCAAATAAAACTATACACACACGCCCAGACACTTAAGAACACACAGTATTCGGCTTACTGCCTCTTATATATAAAACAGTTTCCAAAACATTTTCTTATAATACATCAATAACAAAATAATTCATTAAAAAAACTGTGGCAGTGGCGGGAAAATAAGGGAGGCGGGTGTTTGCCGCTCCTACGTCACTCCAACGCCCGGGAAAAACCCAAGACTGGAGCGCCCCTCTCCATTGGACTAGGTGCCAGCCAGACTGAGTACTTTAGTCAAAACTTCACTTATTTTCAAATAAAATCAAAACCAAAATAATTACAACAAAAAGTTACTTAGATAAGTTACAAAGCTCCTCAAGACGAATCGTTAGACACCCAACAAGGCTAGTCTATGATGAAATTTAATTAACATGATTCTTTAGGTCAAGAACTCGATGCACTTTAAATTTACTTAGATATGATAAATGAACACACAGGGACTTATGTAACATCATATTACTGTGCCTGGACGCGACCCTGACCATATTAATTACAATAGGAAACAACATACACATACAAAACCTTGGCCCACCGGTACAATTATTACTGTTATAACTATTTATTTCTTAATGTATAAAATCTTGTATTGTTTGCTTCTGCACGAGCTTATCATGATGGCGCAGCATCATAGTTCATGGCCGTTGGTTGGTAAATACCACATAAAAGTAATTGCTGGAAATATTAACATCACTTTAAGCAGGAATAAACTAACTGGTCACATCTCAACTGACACTAATTGCCTGCCCATACACTGACAAACTGGGACATAAACAAGAACCTCACTGTAATAATAGGCCGGGCTTACACCTGCTTCACCGGGCGACCACAATGCACTGGGGAAACCTAACACGATGTACATATTCAGTAGCCACAAAGCACATGGTTTGGTAGCTCGGAGATCTGATGGTAATATACACGGGCCAGCTGATAGTTA
>PNEQ01065239.1:0-53725 GCA_003012365.1 Medauroidea extradentata
GGCACCTCGGACCCTAGCCGAAGATACACGAACTTGCCCGAAGCATGCGCTACGAGAGAGAGGGAATGCTATCTCTCTCTCTGTCTGCGCTTCTTTACGGAGTTATTCCGTTATTTAAAATTATTGATGCCTCTTCGTTCATTTAAGTCGCGTTCTTCGTTAAATTCTCTGTAAATTTACTGTTTTTTCTAACAGTGCACATACGTATAAGAAAATAAATCAAACCAAAGATTTAATAACGAATAAAACGTCTTTGAAGATATAACACAGAAATCCAAAAACATTGACATGCAATATCCATGAGGGAGAGATGGAAGAGGTTTGGAGGGATGTTGTAGGAGGATAAAATAAAAACCTCTACCACAACATAAGGAGCAATCACAAATATTTTCTATGAAGGCAACACTAATTGCAATTAGCACCGCAGGCACCGCACTAAGCACCACAGGCACCGCACTAAGCACCACAGGCACCTCACATGGTTTAGGTTGGATTAGTTGAAGTGGTGTAGCACTCCTAACGGCGAGACTTGGAAACAGAGACGGGCTGATCCATAGGCACAACTAGAATGGACATTTGGGGAGGGCACAATTATGTGAATACTGTTAGACTCAAGCTACCCCTACGTGTATTCAGCAACGTAGTCAGAGTTTATGAATTTCAGATGGGGAAGGATGGCTATCCTGCGAATATTATAAAGGATCAGCCACATCTTCAAGCGGGGGGTTCGGGGGTCCTCTCCAGGGAAAAATTTCGTATTTAAAGGTGCAAAATAGTGATATTTTAGCAGTTTTCATTGCTAAAAATTGGATATTCTACTGGTAACAGTATCACTGATTATTCAATATTAAATTAATTGTAATTTTTAAGACCTTGGTTGGTTATTTATTTGGGGGGGGGGGGTGACAACCCATGCCCTAGTGCCCCCATCTTAGTTGCGCCTATGGGTTCATCCATTAAGAACATAAAACAATCCTATCTCGCAGACGACACTGGGACCAAGACGATTGGTATAACTACTAACTCTCCTGGTGGAAAGACTCAGAACCAAAGTCTTAACAATCAATGCCACCTAGGAGACGAACAGTAACTATTTGCAGCCCGACATAGAGGTTAACTATATAACTAGAAATAAAAGCAGCTAGGAATCAAGACAACGGTCAGTAACGAAAAGGGTGGGTTAGGTTAGGTTAGGTGGGGAGTGCTCCTAACAGTGACACTTGGAAATGGACTGAACCATTAGTACTTACGACACTAACACTATCTAGTAGGCGACAATGGAGCCAAGACGATTTGTGTAACTACTAGTTCTCCTGGTGGAAAGGCTCAGTACCTAAGACTTAATAATTAATTCCACCTAGGAGACAAACATTAACTACTGGCAGCCTGCCTACAGGTTAACTATATAACTAAAAAAAGAAAAAGATGGGATGGAGTATTGAGCCATAGGAGTAGCAAGGAATCAAGACAACGGACAGTAACCAAGATGGTGGGAAGACCACACACAAATAATTACGAGACAAATATTGAATAGCTTCCCCCCTCCCCATCCCGAATTCTGCAATAGAAGTAACTATACTATGCTACTAATATTATTATTTTAATTTCACTATTATCAAACCGCATATATAAAAAATATGTGAACACATTAACTAAAACCTTTTCTATGTCATTATCAATTTTTAACATTTATTAAAATAAAAGTAAAATTCTTTAAATAGTGAAACTGACAGTTAAAAGCAATCAAATATTTAATTAAACTGGATGACTGTTATAAACAAAATACGGTTTTGTTGTGACGTGTTGGTACTGATATTGTAGCGATGCTCATTTGATTACTTCGTCAAGTACAACTGGGCGTATTTAAGCAGTGCTTTTTCAATAATTGCTTCGTGAACTAGATGCTTATGAATTCATTTCTGAAATAAGTAATGCTTGACGAATAAGCAATACTTAATGAAGTACTACTTGTTTGCCAACAAGCCTTTGACTGTGAATTCCACCCTTACACTGTTTACATAGCTATAGATGATTCACTGCTCCCCACATGACGGCATGATTTGAGTAGCAATGGATAAATGTCAACTCCAAGGACACATCAATGCGACCAGGAATATTGTAGGAAGGATCTGCCAGTATCATCCCATAAAGATGTTCTAAACAGACTTCAGACTTGAAAGGATTTTTTGGTAAACAACTAGTCAGCTTGGGCATTACCAATGCCTTAATATAAAATATGGACACTCTTTTAACTGTCGTATTAACATTCAACTGAACTGGTTTCAAACAGTGTCCTACAGTATTTCACGCCGGGCTTGAAACAGTAATTTGTGATTGTCACAATTTCAACCCTAGAGCTTGGAGACTCATCACTAAACTTGCCTCAGATCCTGAATCTAGCAATGTTCTAGCTGGAACAAGGGCACCCGGCTAGTTTATATAAGGACTATGGAAGAGGATAAATATGCCCAAATGACACTGACTGTCCTGCGTCATAATTTATAGCCACTGTGGTTTTCCCCACTCCAGGGGCACACATAGTTTGTCCTAAAAGCGGTTATACTAATCGTAGGACAAACACCTTTAGGACAAAACATTTTAGGACAAACAATTTTAGGACAAATCATTATGGGTCAAATTAATTTTGGACAAACGAAATTAGGACAAACGACTTTAGGAAAAAACACACTGTAGGACAAACGATTTTAGGACAAACGAAATTAGGACAGACGACATTAGGATAAACGACTTAAGGGCAAACGAATATATATATAATGTGTTTAGGGTTTGCTGCGTTGAAAAATGTTAAGTTTTTCAGTTTCCCAGCCTGGGAAATCATTGAATCTGTATAATTCTAAATAGCTACGGTAGCAAGGGTTTCAAATACCCATCAATGTAATCGCCACCGTCACTCGGGTTTCGACAACTGGCACTCCACACGGTGTTTTGCTGAACTAACAGCTTATATTCTTCCTATTTTACCCACTGTAGATCAACCTACTCCTAGTGTTGTAAGAATTTATTGGTTTGTGGAGATACGCCATTGCTCATGTTTTGTTGACCTAACATGTGTTGAATGACAAAGTACAAAATACACAAAAATGAGAGACAAAAACACCCACAAAACAGAAGAAACAACCCCAAAGGTATTCCGTCAGTGTTTTATATTATATAAATATTTATCAGCAGGATCTCAAAAGCTAGAATTCATTAAAATTTGACAACACCCAGACACAAAAGACAAACACAAACAAAACCAAGTTCCCAATATGATAAAAAGAGGCCGACGGTGTACAATAAACAAAAAACAAGAGACAACACGACACAAGTTAAAATCAACGAAAAAATGCAATGTTTTGGGAATTGCGATCTATTCCAGTCTTCAGGCTGAGACACAACTGGTCGGAACACCGAGATGCGAATGAAGTTCTCTAGAAAATTGGGGCTTATACAGTAGCCTTGTTGGACACAGCCTTAAGACGAAAGGATCGCAATTCCCGAAACGTAGAATATTTTTCGTTGATTTTAACTTGTCTTGCATTGTCTCTTGTTTTTATGAAAATTTTACTGAATTCTCTCTTTAGAATTCTCGCTGTTAAATACAAAAACTGACGGAATTCCTCTGAGATATATTTCTTACATTTTTTTGTGTGCTTTATAGTTGTTTTTTTTCTTTGTCATTCAACACAAGTTTGGTCAACAAAACATGAGCAATGACATATGTCCAGTAACCAATACATTCTAATTGTAAACTACCATTGCTACACACATATAAAAATCTCGTCCTTATGTAGTACATCACACTTCCCCGTCATATGACGCTTCTAGTTCAAGTATGTAATTAAAGAAGGAAGGTATCAAGAGTGTACACAGCAGTGTTACTCAACGGATCTCTATTAAAAATAGGGTAATTAAGAGAAGCCGTTGTTACATTAGTAAGAGGCATGCCCAGATGTAACTTTTTTTAGGTGGAGCATAAAGATTTATAAGCTTTTAGTACACGAATATACTGTGCATGTTTTTATGCTGTAAAAACCGTAAGTATAAATATTAGTGTAGTTGCATAGTGTTTTTGAATGATTCCTATAGTCAACAAAAATTCTTAATTATCGTATAGCTTGTGTCATTAAATTTATGTGTACGTACTATTTAACGGCTATAGTGCAACTAAGTAGTACGTTTTGCAGAATACAATTCAATGTTATAAATATCTCAGCTTGCTTGAGTAAATTAATAAAAATTAATTTTTTAAAAATATATATGAAACATTATATTCACTGGTTGCTTCCCTTTTAAATAAAACATAAATTTATATACGAAATAGATAATTATAATGTCTAATTAGAACATATATCTACTGATAACTATTAAAAGATAATTACATTATTGTAGAAAAAAGTAACTCACTTAAATCTTGAAATTTATTCACTCTCTCTGTGATAATGCATTAATTTTGTACGGTAATATGTGCAACATAGCACTGAGATAAGTGGCAATATAACGAAATTGAATTATGTGACGTTTACAAAAATTACAATGTGTCATACCGCAATCCCAGAGCTTTTACTTGCATTAATCTGATTAATATGATTTAAAATGACCTAAAAAATTTAAAAACATATAACCAAACATAGTGCTATAGACGTAACATTTTATTTAATTTGAAATGGAACATGAAAGTCAATAGAATCAGTACATTCAATATTTCACAATTCGAGCAGACTTGAATTTTGTTGTTTTCCTTATGCTACTTTGGTGTATACATGTATAAAACGTATTAGCGCATTTAATGACTTCTAATAGATCAACAGCCTTCGATGAAACAAACTGATGAGAAGAGGACGAGAATCGGTTAGGACCTGTAAGAAACACCCAGAGCCTGTTTGGAATCTGTATGTGCATCTAGAAATAGGCCAGGAATTAAGATATTAAATAGTCGCAATGAGGTACGTAACTTCATTCAATGTCAAATTGTGCCATTCTTAGTTAATAGTGTCACTAAAAAAAAAAAAAAAAAAAAAAAACACATTAGGACTGACTCGAAAATCTGATGTATCTCTTGGCAGCATTGAAACCTATTTGATAAAAATATAATTGTTAAACATAAATATTTATGTCCTGTCTCAACGAAGATTCAATCACGATTTTATAAGTTATGTTGTGATATTTGTAGACTATTATCTTACGTAGTGTTAATGTCGAAAACTAAGCTTTCTGTGATGAAATACTTAAAATAATACCCCTCCCGTTGGATTAATTTTTTCAATAGATCTGTATAACTTGAGAAATGAAGAGCGTTAAATTTATATTGTTGATTCAATTTTGAGTAATATATCAGGGGCACATAAAGTTCTATATTAACATCTCCAATTTAATACTTCCCCCACGTATGTCCTAGAACCTTAATTACCTTTCAAATCACAATAAACTATCTATGTGATATTTTTGTGTTCACTCACACCTTCTAATGTTTTTCAACACCAAGTTGAACTGTTATGTAGTTTAAAAAATTTAATTAAATATTTTCTGTATGAGAATTTTATTTGATTGTTTTAGGTGGAAATGGAAAGGCGAGCCATTATAATTACTTCAGTTCTTTTTACTCTGGTGATAGTCGGATTCATTTCCGTTATAATATTTTTATGGTACTGGTGGCACCATCGTGAGAAACGAAAAATGGACGAAGAAGCAAGTTTGAAGACTGCCAAAGTAGTCCGGTGTACTGACGATAGCTGTTCGAAGTTGAAACAAAGAAGTTTGAAATCATTTTTAAATATCAAGACACCGCTATCACGCACCAAAGCACTAGGGTGAGTTTAAAAAATATATACACATATTGCATGTATTAATGACCTGCTGATTTGAGTATTAAATGCAAAAACTATATAAGCATTTTATAAATACTGAAAACATTTCTTTTAAGTTTTTTATACTGTTTGTAAGTAATACGTGATATCTATTACTAATTTAAACAGCTATACGAGTTGGTTGGTGATAATTCTGTACTTTTCAGTTCGAAGTTAGCAGAATTTCATTTGAACTTTTTTTATTTTGTATGAGACACGAAATATTTGCGGCAAAGTGAAACTGTCAGAAGATATCCATTTTGCTGATGTTATGTATATATTTTATTTTTATAGACTAGTTTACAATTGTTATGTGTTTTTTACAGTTATTACCTTAACAGTATTGAACAAATATTAATCATCAATATTAGCCTACAATTCCATGGCACCAAACACTGCATCAAACTAACAATAACTTTAATCATTACAAAGTTTGGAGATATGAAATACACATTTAGTTAAAACAAATAATAATTTCCGAACGTACAACATTTTGAACGATCGTATGACAAAAATTAAACAAAATTGTTCTATTTAAACTGGTTGTCTAGCAGAAAAAGGCGTAATTTCTCCGTAAACTTGTAGTGTTAGTGTGACAGATTTCTCAAGTCTCACAGCATGCCACTGCAAACCTTGCTAAACTAATGTTTGTAAACAGACTCGAAGCAATTTAAAGAGGTTTTTATTTCTTGTATTGTGATGGTGCACTGAGATAATTTAATGTCTTTCCGATAAATATGTATTATCGGGGTATCTACTACTAGTTTAAATTGAATAGTTTAATAATATAACCTTATTTTCCATGTTCTTGTTTTTGAGGTTCAAATAATATCTTAAACACGTGTTCTGTACCTTCTGTATACGATTTTGTTTTTTACTGATATCAACAAACAATCCTGCACAGTAGTTAAAGACAGCAGTAACACGTCGCACAAATACATTAGTAGGTGTCTCAAACAGAAGTCGGCCGACTGGGTATTTGCTGATATTATTATCGGTATAAATATTTTTGTGTTATGTATTTCCTAAGGTTTCATAGAATTATTTTCGTGTGTTATTTCCTTTTTTAGTGAGATATCATTATGCTATTTAATTTCTGTAATATTGTATGTGATTCACACATCACGTTATATAAAATAGATCGCAGGCTTTCGCGGCCGTTGTCTACATTTTCTTGGCTTGTGGGTGTAAGCCGCGTCTGGAGATTGTCTTGCGACGTTTCGGCAGTCGTTGCAGCTGCCATCATCCTAAACCGATAAATACTAAACGAGGACTACACATTAATAATTTTCTTTTTCCCGCATTTATTTTGTTTAATTCTATTGATTTTTAAATTTACCGCCACGCAAGTTTTATTGTTATTGGAGGCCGCCCGTCAAAGTTTCTTATTTTCTCACTTCATGAATACCAACCTGACAAAACGATACACACCTCCACTCGAACGCTACTCCCTTTGAATGTGAGTGGTCGGTGTTGTATGCTTACAAACTTCGACTCGTATACAATTTGCGCCCTACGAGACGACTATCATACGAGCTCTTCTTGCACATACTCGAGCTTAGGCCCCCAGGCTGCGTATGTAACTCCAGAAGAAGTAGTCCAACGGATTCAAATCAGGTGATCGTGGTGGCCAGGGAACAGGACAACTACGGCCTACCCATCGTCCTGGGAACATGTTATTTAGGTGATCGCGCACACTTCATGAATTTTGGGCTGGGGCGCCGTCATGCTGGAACAACATGGCCGATCTTGTTTGAAAAGGAACATCATCAAGTAATGTTGGTAGATCTTTGAAAGTTTTTTGCAATGGGGATGTATGACAAGATGAGTATTCATGTATATACGCCATTGCTTGCTAAGGACTGTTCGTGGGCCTGAAGACGGGAAGAGATTTCAGTTCCCGAAACGTCGCATCTGTTGTCGTCGAAGAGAACCTGCTATCTTCGTCTGTGTTGTTTACGCAAGCAACTGCGTATATCCATGAATACTCATCTTGTCAATGTTGGTAGAGTTTCCCGCAGAAATGCTGTGTACATATTGCCGGTCAGCCGGCGTGGTAAAAGATAAGGGCCCAACATGTCGCCTATTATGGCTGCCTACAAATTAACTCTGAATCTGTGTTGATAACCGTGAACAAACGGGGCGTGAGGATTGACATCTGTCCACACATGACTACTGCGACAATTCTGTAGACCACCACGCTGGAAGGAAGCCTCATCAGTGAAGAGAACATACTTAGCAAAGTTAGGGTGTGTTCTGTGTTGTTCCAGAAACTACGTTGAATATTCCAAACGTTTAGAGTATAATCTGCAGAATATAAGGGGTGCATTCGGTGTACACGACCAATGGTGCGGCGATTACTGTTGAATGCTCTTGCATAGCACGTGTGATCGCACACGGATTATTCTCAACATGCCGCAATATGTCCTCTTCAAACCTGGTTGTCCTCGTCCGTCTGCGGCCTGCATAAAGTTGTGTCACTTGAAATTGTCTACGTTCTCGCAAACGTCGCTCCATAGATTCAAATGTGATGTGGTATGACTGCGTTCTGTTTGGAAATAGGTTCTTGTATATACGTTGTGCTTCTTGTCCATTGCCCTACGCTGCCCTATAAACGAGAACCATAGCTGTAAGTTCAGGCCACGTAAAACGTTCCGTTTTCTTGGTACAACATGTATCTGCATACACCAACAGGAAAGTATGTAATGCGCTAAAGAGCGCTCGACATCTACCGTTTGTGTCGGGGTGAATGGGCCGACTTCGCTAATTGCCTTTGGTGCCGTGATATTGGTCTTTCGAGTCGTCGAATAGATCTAGTCGCCGTGCTCAGTACCGTAGCGTGGTATTAGTTGCCAACATGTTTGATTCTTGCAAAGAAATATACGCAATATCTACATACGTAGATGATTGTATGCTATGTTCGCTAATCGACACTTTTGCATTAAACGTGCGAGTGGTGTGCCCAAAGTATCTCACATTTACACGCAAATTATACATTATTTGCCTTTATTTTGGCTTTAATGTCTCACTGATAGAAAACATGAGTAAATACTCGTACATACAGGTCGAAAAATTACAAGGAACTGCTATAGGGTTCGGCTATGGTAACTGTTAGTTAAGTTTTCCTGTGCTTGTATTAAGTGGTTACCGGAAGCCATGAAAAATAGGGTTCTGAAGGACCTCATAAAAATCCAGATCATGTCCTTACTTTTAATGTTGTCCCACCTCATATGTTCGGGATGTCGTAATGATTGCGGATTTCATACAAACTGTCAGAATTCATACCTGTGTTATATACGTAAATTTTTATTGTTCAATATGACGTAGGTACCAGAACTGGATTATTCTAGCAACTGCTCACGACCCACTGTTTTCGTATGCAATCTTCGTTAGTCGACAACAGCAATACATGTACAGGAGCGTAAGGAGTACCAATAGTACGTCTGTAATCATATACCGACTATAAGCGCGCTAGCAAATTATTGCGATTGTAACAGTAAGCCATATTTAATTTAACGTGTACAGCAGGTGCATATTCCTCCATTATTGTCAACAAGCGAGGTTGTGCAAGTTGATCACTTTGTACACGTATTAGGGAGTCTATGAGCTCGATTACTGACCCTGCACATCCTTGTTTCTGTTTCCAACGGTTTCCCGAAGCCACTCCAGGCGAACGCTGGGCTGGGTCCCTTAACATAGGTCATGGCCGATTCCTTCCCCAGTTCTATGACATTGGTAAGATATTTGTGTTACCATCTCTCATGATCTTAGCTCTCGGTGATATGTTATGCCCCAATTCCCTCCCATCCCTCATGGTCGTAGCAGTGGGTACAGCAGCCTGCCACACACATATGTATGCAGTATTGCCTACATACTCGGAACTGTCTTACTGCGGCCCACAAAAACGGTTCGACCTACTCATTTACAACAAGGCCACCTCTTTTACTTTTAACGTGTTTTTTTTAGTGGAAACAGCATTAAAAGTCTGTAATTCGTGATATTAGAAAAGTGGTGTTTAATACAAGGGTATCCGCCTTAGTATTTCGTATTAAGGTGCAAGATGTTGATGTGCTTCTTATGTGTATTTGAAGATCCCTGTGGTATAAAACAATGCTCAACCTTATTTCCATTATTTTCCAAAAATACACTTTAAAATATCCATGTTTAAGGGCTCGTATAGCCCTTATTAATTATTAGTATTAGTTTTAAAAGTCTCAAGTATATATTCTACTTTTTTTTCATAGAGACTCACCTCCCGAATTTTGTCGGTTGAATTCAGTCCCATCTTATATATATATATATATATATATATATATATATATATATATATATATATATATATACAGGTGAGTCTGAAAAACCCCCACAAACGCTGGCAGGTGAATCCTTATGAATAAAATTAGCAGAAATTATATTTTGCATTTTTCACCTTAACTTAATATTAAGGGAGTAATGAGTCATTGGATATCAAAATTTATAATCGTATTTCCCAAAAATATCGGAAACTAGATGACATAAAAAACAATATTTTCAGCATTGCTTAATGCTGTTGGGACCTTCAAATCAACAGCAAATACAACTTGATACCATCTACCAATACGAAAATACAAGGGGTGGCTACCCTTTAATTGTATACAACTTTTTTACCGTCAGGATTTTCGATCATTAGAAGATGGTTTATTGTGAAATGATACCTGTGTAACAAAAAGGTCCTCTTATTGCAACTGTCTAGGGCATACCGTTTATGCTCAAAACGCACTTGAATATTCGCGCAGGCATACAGAGCCTAGATCATAAGCAATCCTGCGAACATCTGTATGATGAGTTCAGCGTACAGACGATGGTAGACACTCACTGTAAACAACAAGTACAATAATGTTAAAGACACAGATCAGTTTGTTACAAGCATTCTGTGTACATATCGTAGCAGTTGTGAACGAAAATGGTAGGTCCCACACAGCTGAAACATTTGTAAATGGAAAAAGTCGTAGGTAATGATATTATCATAATTTGTAACATGGGGGCAATTGCAAACCAAAAACAGTTCAGAGAGCCTAGTCTTGCTGAAAAAATAGTTTTCGCCTTAAAGAAGTATCATGCATGCGAGAGCGTGTCAAGCCGTGTAGGCTACTTGCAAAACACATTCAGAATTAGTTGCGCGTGTTAAGGATCGTGGGTGAGATGCATTAAAAAAACCAAGTATTACGAAATAGTAATGCATACCACTGTACTGTACACAAGCATTGAAATTAAACAAATAAAGACATTAACAGACACAAAAATAACAAACGTTAAAGCGTTTTTATGACTTTAGAATCAGCAACAAGCATAAAGGATTTCTTGTAGGAATACCGACAGAATGAATGGAGAGATTCTGACGGCTTGAAACATGATTGATTTTGAGAGCCAAAGGGGGGTGACATGGTGTGAACATGGAGTTGCACTAGGAATAGAGGATAAGGAAAATGGGAGAGTCACGATAAAAGCTATCGGCCAACGTCATCGTACCGGCACGATTCCCACATGTGAAAATTGACGTGACACCCGGCAGTAATCAAAACCATATCGCCTCGTAGGAAGACAAGACCATTAGACCGCTGTGGCGGTTGTAGCTGCCATACTTTGGAGAAACAACATTGATACTGTACTACTATTTTTATTTTTTAAATATTACCTCACGAAGTTATTCGTGTTTGGTTTATTATCAGCATGACATACAGACCCTAGAGCATAGGCAAACCTGCAAACATCCATATAATGTGTTCAGCGCACAGACGATGGTGGACATTCACTGCAAACAACAAGTACAATTGCTGAAACTTGTGTAAATGGTATTGTGTTAAAGGCGCAGATCAATTTGCTTGCAAGCATTTTGCGTTTCGTAGCAACTGTTGGAAATGATAATTATTCACTGTTTATATAACAAGAAACACATTTCTAAACATCACTTATAACATTACTTACGAAAATAATGGTACATCTGTTTCGTGTACTTTCGTGTCCATAGCGATAAAGGCATAACTGTCTGTAGGATAACCTGAAATTGAGATTTTGTAAAACGTAGTGCACATTGCCATAGAATCGTGGGTTATTTTAGTACTGCAGATTTCCTCGCAACAGAATGCAACCACTTTACTTTTACATCATCTGAGTTATAATTACTGTATTAAAAAACGATCTAAAACTGATTATTGCGACACACCTATTTGTTAAGTTACCCGTGTTGCAAAACAATCGCAATACCTGCATATGTTTCAGGCGATACATTTTCTGTATTTTAATTGGAAAAAATTTGTCGTGTTATTTTCTCGCAAATGGTTCATTCTAGCCCCTTCCGACAAGACTACCTTTTTAATTACACTTTGGCACCTGGTCAATGTTCTGTAGATCGACATGACTAACAATGACGTGTCCCAGAGTTACAAGCCAAAACAAGATATTGTGCGCAATTTGAACAATGATGGGCAGGCGATAATAACAAACTAAATTTCTGAGAATGCAAAACAGTCTTTCTTGATACAGTGCTCAGAGTATAGTTTTTTAACATAATATGCTGTGGTTTTTTTTAGATATTATTTAATATGTAATTCGAAAATCTAATTTTGGGGTATATTACTCCCACAATTTTCACTTTATGGACATTTTGAAACCAAATCTTCGGCGAGGTTATTTGTGATCTATCACCATACGAAATTAACACACTGTTCTGACTCATTCTGCATAAATAGGATGTTTACAAAAAACACCGACAAACTCCGGCAGGTGATTCCTTGTGAAAAATAATGTATAAGCTACATAAGACATATTGTACATAAACGCAATATTAAGGGAGTACTTCGCTTTAAGAAATCAAATTTCAGTACTTTTATCCTCCTACAAACCGAATACTAATCGACGTAAACTGACAAAACTCAAGATGTTTCTTCACGACACTACGGCCAACAAACCAACAGCAATCCCCAGTTGATACGTTCAACCCTTGCGAAAATAAAAGGAGTGGGCAAAATTAAATTGCTGACAACTTTTTTAACGTTACAATAATCCTACATTTAAAAGTGATTTATTGGGTAATGTGAACTTAGTATTAAAATAGGTTCTCTTGAAGCAGCGACTGTCTAGGACTAAAAGTTTTCGTGCAAATCGCACGTGAAGTTTTGGCGTGGTGTTACAGAGCCTAGTGTGTAGGCAACACTGCGTACACGAGTTTCTGGTCTATTCCGCAGTGCAGCGCAGATGACGGCGGATGTTTTCTGTAAAAATAACGTAACATAGTTTAAACAGTTCACATAGCCGTAACCATCACTTTTTTCTGGCTGAATTTATGTGTGTGTTTTGAAAAAAAAAAGAAAAAAAAACTAAATGTGCAAGTGAATGAAATATCTCGTCGGTACAATGCACGAAGTTAGACATTTTAACAGTTTCTGTAATTCTGGCACTACTGAAAAGGGTAAGGTAGCCGATATTATTTTCAGCCACTGTCCGGTATTTCCTATACCAATACTGATACAACCTTGAGAAAGAAAAATTACATTATTAAGGACGTAGGAAATTAAAAACTTCATTTTCAAACCCTTCGTCAAAGAAAATTCTAATTGTTTTAAATTTTATTGTATTATTCCTACATGTATTTAAGACAAATAAAATTAAAAAGAACCACAAACCAGTCAGTGACTCAAACATATGCGGGCGTGTGATGAAGGATATGGTTTACTTTTTGATATACGTTATGCAATTTTGGTTTAAAATGACGCCAGGAATATATAAACTAGCAATCACCAAGTCATTTACACGTGTAAAGTACTGGGGACTGTGATATTGCTAGGAGTGTTTTTCTCTGCCAGAAAGCTGTGTTTAAAGATGTGCAAAATGCAAAGAGAGAAGAAAAAAATTGAAATTTTAAGTTATTCCATTTCAAAAGGAGCGGGCGGTTTCGATTTATCGGTACCGGAACAGCCCTGCTGTAAACTTGTAGTATAATGTCAGGTTATAAAATACTCGTAACATTAAAATCTCACATTAGTTAAGCGATGTCATGTCAGTAGTGATACATCGACACCTTTTCCTTACCTTCCTTATCCCTCAACCCTAGTGTTGTGTCTGTCCGTTCGTTAATGCAGATTTCCTAAATGTCGGTTACCACTCAAACAATGCCACATCAGTGTCACACAAATGTGCAGCACTGTGTTATTTTACACACCGTTAACGGTTTATTGCAGTCGAATTTGTTGTTAGCTAATACGAACACTCTTTAACTATTAAATTAAGTGACAGTTAAGGCTAAAACTCTACCTTAATCACATTATTTTAATACGGTGTGTGTGTTTAATGCTGGAAGATTAACGTCACGCTTTAACTAACAATACGTTTTAACCTAATTCGTAATGCATATCCGAGAATGGACTACCCCAACCTATCTCTATTATTGTAGACCACCATTTCAGCTGACGCGGACATGCAAATGCTTTGGGTAACGTTAGAGCTTTGTTGAGTAGTTTAACGAACATAAAATAATACTTGTTTCACTTGCACTCTTATAATACATTAAAAAATAACACATATTCAGCTACGAAAAAAGTGTTGGTTACGGTTAAGTGAGCTATTTAAACTACGGTACGTAATATTTACAGTTAATCTTCACCGACATCTATGCGGCACTGCGAAATAGACCAGAAACTCGTGCACGCCGTGTTGCCTACACGTTAGGCTCTGTTTCACCTCGCCAAAACTTTACGTGCATTTTGCACGAAAACTATGAGTCCTAGACAGACGCTACACGAGGACGTTTTATTACTAAAGTTAAATTACCCAATAATACACTTTTAAATGTTGGATTATCATTACGTTAAAAATATTGTCAGCAATTTAGTTATCTCCACCCCTTTTATTTTCATATGGGTTGAATGTATCAACTAGCAGCCGTATTGTTATTAAGTATTATCTTGAGTTTTGTCAGTTTACATCGATTAGTGTTTGGTTTGTGGAAAAATTAATGTTTTAAAATTTAGTTTTCTAAGGTGAAATACTCCCTTTACATTACGGTTACGTACAAAACGTTTTTTTATATTTTCCGCTTTATTTTTCAAAGGGAATCACCTGCCGGAGTTTGTCGGTGTTTTTTTAACAACCTGTACAATTAGATATACATATGTGTGTATTATACACACACACACACACACACACACACACACACACACACACACACACACACACACACATATATATATATATATATATATATATATATATATATATATATATATATATATATATATATGTGTGTGTGTGTGTAGTGTGTGTGTGTGTGTGTACACGCGCATTTTGGTTGTTGAAAATGGCCTACAGAATCTAAATTAAGCACCTAATATTTTTAAAAAAATAATATATTTTGGAGGCAATTAATTTGCGGGGAAGAATGCATTACGTGCTTCTGGGGCAAGGCATGTATCCTAAAAATTTTGTAAAAATATATTTTTAAAGTTTCTTAAACATCTATTAACGGTGGTTTACATCAGTTTGGTGCAATATTTTTAAACACTTATTGTTCTACAAACATTACTGCATTATCCGAAAATTCTAATAAATTTGCTGGCACGAGCTATTGAAACTAAATTAAATAAACTGTGTAAGCCTGATGCTTTTACAACATATTTACATTGTTGCTTTTGTTTATTGCTCTTCCTGCACTGAGGATTGGTGCTACATGAATAAAAACTGCATTATCTTTTTTAATTACCACGCAAACGATGCCGCGCGTAAATTCTTGTATAATATATGACTATAATATAATTAAATCAAACTTATAATGACAAAAATTGCAAGAAAGCATTCAAAAATTTAAAGGGGGCATTTTGGTACAGATATGAATCTGATCTGGAGACTGTGTGGAAAACATTATACAAAAACTTTGCAACATTGGAGCTAGAGTAATATATCAATCATCTACAACTGAGAACAAATGTGTCCGGACAACTTCGTAGACATCAGTTTACAAGATATTAAAGTGTTTCCAGTTTATGATTAGGTGACAGTTTTGTTGGACAACCTGTCAAGGCGACCTTAGCACCAGACTCTTATAACTTTACTTCAACCAACTTTGTTCACCTGTGTCGTGAAATCTTCGGCATTGACGACATTGATCTGTCAGCATATGACAATGAACAATCATGACTGATTCAATTTCGAAAAAGCATATATTATAAGGGTTACAACGTTTTACATATAGCAGTGGCCTATGTAAATTTTAATTAAGTAAAACAATGTATTCATATGATTATTTTTATTTTCCTACTGCGTGGTAAGTAAATACGTACTTAAATTCTGTACCTGAAAGCGAATAGGATGGAAGTCACTCAAACATTATTTTTCATTAGAGCAAGAAAACTTCAAACCAAAACACTTATTGCGACACAGTACTGGGAAATAAGAAAGTGGGTAACAGCACGGGGGCTGCCAGTTAAAAATATTTTTTATTTGATCTCAAAACTGCTGTTTCAGTTATAAGAATAGTTTTATTAGTATTATTCACTTGAAATTTTTTGTGACAGTGTACATCCATCCTTCGTAACATCTAATAACTTAATACAACTGATGATTGTCAACAGTTTGATAATCTTGTTTTGAACTCCATGGCTGCAATAATAATAATAACAATAATAATAATAACTAAAACAAGTTCGTGTAGCTGGACAGATACTTATACATAAAAATAAAAATTACAAGGTATTTTAATCCATTTATGTAAAACTACATACAATTTTATACCTTGTATAATTTACTTCAATGGAAACACTTTCAGAAAACATAATAAAATTAACTAAGTGGCAGACACTTGCATTCACACGCACTGTGTATAGCAACATCAATCTCATTACCTTGTTCAGTAACCGAACTACAGGAAACCGTACCTGAGTGTGGGATGTTCTTATAAAAGTCACGATAGACTCAACTAACTCATTTCATAGGTACCTGTAAGTCGTCATATTTCTGGTATATTATTGGTTTTGGTTTTATTAGTACACATTCCAGACTTGCAGGAAATTCGACATTTTGCTTGCCAACATATCTTCTTAAATCAAGAGTCTTATAATTATTTTCTGCAAAATTGTTTTGTAAAATAATATTCCAATATAACTGGAGCTTACTGCCATTTCTGCCATTTTCTATATCAGAACAATTTCCCTATGTGTATTCTTCTTACGGGTCACTAGTGGAGAACCAATTACTGTGGAGAACCCCAAAACATTACAAAAATCCTTCATGTCATTTCGTGAATTGTAAAAGGATTTACATTGCCACACTCTCTAATAAACTGCGACCAGTCATGTGGGGCGTGAATTTTCATTGTGGGTAACTTTTTATTCTTATGTTCGATCACAGAATGAACTGTATCCGTACTTCAAGGTGGGTATGGCCACAGAGAATGAACTTACGGTTTGTATTAAATGACTTTGCCTGTGGATGATCCAGAATCAACATATAACCATATTTAAGTTTCGGTTCTGCTTCAGACCATATTGTAATCTCTTTTGTGAAGCTTCCAAGGTTGTATTCAACCCATTTAATGAGGCACGATGCCATTTCATTTCCTCCTCGCGCTGCAAGTGTTTCACCCCATACAATACAGTAAGATTTTCATGGTAAAGTTGAAGGTCCACAATTTTCTCACGTAAAATGACCGATTATTTGTTAAAATGACTGATTATTTGTTAGATAGAGTCTAGGGAGATATTTCTGAAGATCTACCACAAGGACTATTCTGTTGGGAGATCATTGTGTTTCTTCCTTATCCGTGGCTTTCATATTGTACCGTCTACTATCTTCTTTTTGATGAGCAGCCAGTTCAACAGTAAACTTATGTTTTCTTGTTGAGATTCAAAATGTCTTACATTCGTGAACATAAATCTTTATAATTTTACAACTTACTTATGCATTTAACAAATATACTGTATCAAAAAACATAGCTTACATCAATAATACAAGCAGAATTCAATCACATTGTTGAAACAAACATAACTAACGTACTCGTACCCAATGAACATCTACTAAATTTCTGTGAACACAATATTGTTTCATTACCTGTAGTTAGTTCATGATCCCGCCACTAGTTTGTAGTACACATAAAATACTGTTACTGGACAACCATATTTAAGATTTTCAGGACTTCCGTCCTCATTATTTTGCACAATATGCTCAGTTGATGGTAGTCCCACATCCATCCTTTTCGCTTTGAAGAGATATCGCTCTTTCATTTTTAGGAAATTGAATTTAAGGAGATATAAAATTTTCTGGACGTCCATCTAATGTCCATGTGATAGCGGCTGGACCGCTGATAAAAAAAAATAATTCTCATAAATGGCTAAACCTAGACTTACATTCTTTTCGCTTTCAGTTACATCATTAAAATAGGTATCACTTAAAAAATACATAAAGTAATCTTAAATATTTAGTAATCTACTCTACACAGAAATTTATCACAATCTAAAAAAAAGACAAAATTAGAAGTAAAATGTGCCTACGTTTAAAAATTACTCAAATAATAATATACCTGTTCAAAACGTAGACAGATAATAGTAAGGTATGCGGCCTAGAATCAGTCATCTGTGAGAAAGAATTTATGTAATCGATGTCGTTGAAAAAAAACCTGATTTTTAAATTAAAAGCGTACATGCATGAGCGATGTAAAAATTAAGTTTACAATAAATAACATTTCAAGATATTTAATAAATTTATTTGATCAAATAATTATAAAATATTTAATTAATAAATACGTTAAATATACATCCATAAATTTTTATGGCTAACCCTCATCAATCTGACTCGATAATAACGGGAACATCTAGACCCTTTGCAGAGATAGACGTACAATTCACGGCTTTGAGAAGATAGGTCCATAATCCTCGGTGTCGCCTAGCCGCTTTGATAATGAAACTTGACCCATGTGATTTTAGACCTATGTGTAAGGAAACTATTTGAAAATGTGTTATGATAGAGCGAAATTTTAATTTGGGAATTTTTGACGTTTTATGATAAATAGGGAAATTTTGACAGTAAATTGAGAAATTTTTTGCAAAAAATATTGCCGAAAATTGCGCAGCGCGTCCATGATGCCCTCACCATTACACTTAGCGGCCATTTATTTTCCTAGAATATACATTTCCTATCTATTGTTCTGGAAACATTTTGTCAACAGGCAAATTCAAAGTTTTTCTTTGTGAGACATTGCATTGGCGGTTCGTGGGTTGTTGGCAGGTAGGACACACGTTGCCGAGAATTGTACACTCCTTTGAACGCACAGTCGTATATCAATGACCATGAAATATCTACTGGCTACTCATTCGGTTATGATCAAAGCGGTACCTACAGACCAGCGGGTCAATGAATGTTGAGTCATCTAGCGCACAACCCTGAAATGTTCTCTGCAACTTGTATCCTCCCAGGCAACAACCCTAGAGCCACCACTGATTCATAGTGATATTACAGCAATCTAACATGAATATAATATAAACCTTATGCGCTTTTACGAAGAATATATTATTTTAATCTGGTCAAATATTAAATAATTGTGCTTTGCGAAAAGTTAAAAAAGAACACACCGACTACAATTACACTGCAGTTGGTGTCCATGTTTTCACGCGCATTATAATAAAGCAGCACTTAGATAAGATTTCCTAAATAGTCTTCACAAATAGAAGGCGCTGCGTTCTCTACTTTCACATTGATAGTACAGCATGTAAATGTATTAAATCGGATAATTTTCTGGGTAAATTGTACGTTTATTGTTATGAATTGTATGGGCTCAATAAAATCACCGCCTTACACAATATAATTCTCATTAGAAGAATAGTAATTTACACAACTTTTCTAACATAATTAATTAGATACGACAAATAGGCTGATTATGTTCAATGCCTTAAAATATTTGCATACTTTATTACAGCCTTTAAAGAACATTTATCGTCTAACTTACTGTCGTTTTGGTCTGACAATTCGGCACCGGCGGCCCCAATTTGTTAATAAATGTTGTATTGTTTTCTTTCTTTTTTTTTTTTTTTCAAAACGACATTATCCCTATTAACTGCGCAACCATAAATCTTCACTAAAATAATTTCGAATAAAATCTTTTAAGATACATTATTAAAGGTTATTTTACATGATTAAATTAATATAAATATGATATTAAACATAATACTGTAATGCAAATATCAATATATAAATGAATGAATATGTGTAATATCGTTTTAAACTCGAAGAAAAATGGCTACATTAGAACAAGTTGCGTTTCATTCCAGATATTATTATTTCTTATATTCTGTTGGACATAGCCAATAGATTCATTAATCAATTATTTATAAGTTTATTGTTAGTAAATTTATGCACTGATATTTGATTTCTGAAGAAATTTAGATTATGAGCTTACGGATTCATCCATGCAGTTATCATATTTTCGGAAAGTCAACCATTTATGTTTATATTTATTAATATGTCATGCCTAATATATTATTTACACGAATTTCTTTAAATTTTGTACACAAACGATTTCGTAGGGTGACTTTAGTGACTTGATTTTTATGTCTTTTGTTTTAGCCGTTATCATATTTTTACAATGGCGGTCATTTGAAGATTATTGAACACATCAGATATCTTATAAGCCTCATATCGGAAGTCAAACAAGTGCTCACAAAGTAGTTATAACGATGACATGACTTTTATTTTTTTCTTTATGACGTATTTTTTTGATGCGAGCTACTTAAAAACATTTTTTTCAAACGTACTAGCTATATTAAGAACCTTACAAATGCAATGGCAGCAATTTGAAAATTTTCGAACACACAAAATATTTGAAGAGCTATTAATAAGAATTTGATTAATCTTGACAAATGTTAAGTGCTAAGTAATGTGACTTGACCTTTACGTAATTAGTTCATGCAATGTTTAAATTTTTACAGTTGCATCTAACTTGCATTAATGAAAATAGGTAGACGGTAACTTAAGAACCATCTAGCTTAATTTCATCAAGCTTGGTACTTATATCGGCTGCTACTTAGTAAGTTGATACGAATTGTATGTATTTTTTCATACCATATTCTTAGTTTTACTACGGTGGTCATTTGAACCATTTTTGAACTTACGAAATGTCATCGGAATATTATGTCGTTATTACATAAAACTCTGTACATGCGTGTTAATTAGTAATTTATTATTCTTTTTAATTTTGACAGTGAAGCGTTCATATTATTTAGATGTAAGCCCTTTGAACCTTCTTGGAATACACGAGATATCTTCAGAATTACATACTAGAATTTCAACAAACTTGATACATGTAGGCCTGTAGTACGTTGTAAGTTTACTTACTTATTGGCCTATATTAAGTTTGTGCAGTGTTTATATTTTCAAAAATGTTGCCATTTGAACATTTTATCATGACTGTATAGCAGAAACATTTCTTAGAATTAAACAAACCGCGGTAAACATATATTACTTAGTAAGTTGACTTCATGATTAATTTATATTTTTACAAGTTGTGCTATTCGAAAGCATTTCTATTGACACGAGAAATCAGAAATATAATTTTGGAAAATTTTAAAACTCGGTACACACATTAACTTTGTTAAGTGACTCGACTTTCTGCTCTCGATTTATGATACGTTTATTTTATCTAAACGGCCGCCTTTTCAAAATAAATAATTTAAACAAATTTCATCATAATCGATATACAGGTAGCAAAGTCGAGGCGTGAATTTTTTCCAAGAGAAGCGGCATTTGGCAGTGACTATACACAAAGCTGAATAATTCTTAAACCATTATACTGACAGGTGCAGGTACAACAACCAGCTAGTGGCAAGCAAGAGACGAGAAACGTAATCTTTAGAAACACTGGTTCAATCACAGCAAACTTATAATTATTATGTGTCCTGTACGAACGTTAATATCCGTGCACCGTGTGTATAGTAGGATCTAATACTTCTTCCTTTGTAATATTGCCCACGCATCGCCACTAAGTCATTAGTAGCGCGACTTGTATTTTGCTAACTTTTAAGCAGTTTTTTTAAGTGACCATTTTTTT
The DNA here is from genome assembly GCA_003012365.1 of Medauroidea extradentata. NCBI lineage: Eukaryota > Metazoa > Arthropoda > Insecta > Phasmatodea > Phasmatidae > Medauroidea > Medauroidea extradentata. Next base: position 21,910 of record PNEQ01065239.1, read on the forward strand.
ACTGAACAAGAAATCTGCTGATCAGTCTTCCTAAAAATAATCACAATCGGTAGATAATTTTGTGAACGTAAGGTAACGTGAATTTGTTCATGCCGTTTTTAGCAATGTACGTCCCAAAATTAGACGACATCGCGTTATAAACGATACTGCCTACCTCAGAGCTCTGGTGGCAGCATGGTAGCGTTTTATATGTTACATTAGATTACGTGGAGATTAGTCACATTTTGTCATACCGCTTCCCGACAAAAAAACATTTTCTGCATTGAGAAAAACTAATTATTGCTAAATAAATAATACCGCAGGGGAAAAAAATACGTGGGTTTTAGTGCGTAAAATATGTATTTTTTCTCACAGTTTCCAGGGTATTGAAGAAATTAAATAAAATATCCTTTAGCAATGTTCGCTGCACCGATATAAATATAAAAGTCACTGGTGACATGTATTTAGCTTCAACAAGTATAGTACTGATCGACATCGAAAATAATTAAACATGTGAAACCATATGATATTTCCGACGTGGCTTTGGGGTAGGCAGCACCTAAATTTACAAATTTAATATAAAAATTTCGGAAATATTTGACCGGTTACAAACGAATTAGATTTTAGATATTCGTTATCCAAACCTTGATTTAACTAGTACTAATAATTGTAGGTTCACTGTGTTAGGAGATGGCATGACTTAAACTAATATTTTCATATATATATATATATATATATATATATATATATATATATATATATATATATATACATATATATGTGTGTGTGTGTGTGTGTGTGTGTGGACAATTTCAACTTTTGGATTTATTGGCATCCACGTAGATAAAAGTAGGCTAATTAGATATGCTGGTAAATTGTTGTACTTTGTCGATTTTGAAAAAGGACATCGACTTATAACATACTTTTTACTAATTTTGTTGCGAAAAGACAGTTTAAATGTTCTTTTGAATAGGAGTTTTATTACCATTGACTAAACTCAAGTAGTAGCACTTTCGGCGGGCTGGAGGTTAGTCATATAATATCACAGTGGAAAAGTTTATTATTATCATTTAACGGTTTGTAATCCACAAAGGTAATTGTTACAAAGCTTAAAACAAAACCATGTAAATAATAACTTGACCAATAGAATTCGTTTACATCAAAAATCTATTAGGTATTCAGTACCTATATCACATAACCATTACAGGACATAAAATTAAATGTTTTAGCTAACCCCAATCGCCATTCCAAAGGTTCTTTCTGACAAGTAGGATAAATGTGGAAATAACATGGAAGAATGCAAACTTTGTTAACTGAACTACACACATTTATAACAATTTTGTAAATCACCTGTAAAACATATACAAATATACACACAAACTTACGCATTCAAGAAGGATTAAGAGTTATAATCACGATATTTGTTAGCCTCAATTATCAAGTCAAGTCAAGCCAGACTCTCCATTTTGGCGAATCTAACTTTCAAGGCGGTTGATCACATTCTTAAACTGATACGCATTACTTAAATCATTTTTAAATACCAAGATCAAATATTTAACTTTCTGGTAGCGATAGTATGTTTAATTAATAAGTCTAACTATAATAAACTGTGGCACAAACAACAGCATCAAATAAAAAAGTTAATATTGTAGTAAAGTTTTAAGGTTGGTATTTCTACCGAGACTTACTAAATAAGAAATAATAGTCTCTATGTACTGTGAGCCCCCTGGTGCTGCCAGTAATGTTTTCACAATGTTTTTGAGAAGTTAAGAGGAGTGGCATCGGGGAAGGGCTGTAAAAGCCAACCATGGAAACCACGTATGGAAGCACTTATTTGCCCAACTGAAGCAGAGATAGCCGAAGCTGGCCTACACGTGCAGCTGGCATCGTGGTTTCACGAAACCGATTCAATCAATACACGAGATTGTCAGCAAACAATAACACTATACTCTTATCTTACGAGATAAGCAGCCTTGCCATTATCTTATCTATTCCATTAAAAAGAATCGATTTCGATGACACTCGGTGTAGTTTGCGTGGTAACTGGATATCTCTATATAAAATAAATGCTTCTGTTTCCATATAAACTGCTCCAAGAACGAAATGAAACTGTCTACGCTGTACGGATTTCTCACACAAATCCCACCATTCCGTACAAACTTGAGTTAGGTAATCAAATGAATAAATCTATGATAAACACATGTATTGCCTAGCGGCAGAGAGTTTGGATTTTAACCTAATGGTCCAGAGTTAAAATCTCTGCCAGGGCAATACGTTTTTATCACATCTTCGTTTGAGCATTCAACTAAAATAGTATAAATTAGCCGATTCGGGCACAGTGGTGGACAGTGGTGAAGCTGTGGCACAGTGACCTTTGACCCCGATTGTGTCATGGCGGCCATCTTGTATCCATCCGCCATATTGCATCCATTCACCATGTGGTTTACCCACGGTCGTAGAAGAACAGGTCTGGACACTCGCCTGGAAACTTGACCCCCTTGTTGTTTGGCTGTACTTCATCAAGTTACCGAGAATATTGTGTTTTATTGGCGCTGATGTTACGGCGGTCGGACTAAACTCCGCCCACTTCCTTTCTGCTAAGATAAACAATTTATCAAAACGTATTTTTTATCAATTTATGAAATACTTTCTTCGCTCACAAATTTAAGAAAAGGCTCTAGCAATATTTATTTACTTTATAAATTTAACAATGGAAAAAAGTGAACGGAGTTTGAGTCCGACCGCCCGAATAACAGCGCCAAAAAGTACGACATTCTCGGTAACTTGACGAACTACAACCAAACAACAAGGGGGTCAAGCAAAATACATTGTTAGATAGGCGAGTGTCCAGACCTGTTCTTCTACGACCGTGGGTTTACCTAATGCATTTCGTCTGTCATTTGTTGTTGGGAGCTGCCATCTGCTTCGGGAGCACTCGGGCACCCTCGGCAAACTTCGGCTCGAACTTAGACCCAGGGGTACTGCTACTTGGTTCTCGAGTTGGCAATCAGAGGCACTGCTGTTGTTTTGTAGTTTCCAAGTTGGCTGCTAGGGATGCAGCTGTCGCTACCATTTTTTCTCGAGTCAGCCACCATTTAATCGACTTGGTCGATATGCATTCGACTAATCGATTACTGTGTCGAATACAAGGCTGTGCTTGTGTCGCGGTGAATGTGTTGCCTGCCGTGCTGTTTAGGCGGATATATTACCCTTACATTTTGAATTTTAAAGTGCGTAAATTAAAAAATCCTTTGGTGGTGCAAAGCCCTGAACCACCTTACTTTAAATCACTTAAAACTGACATGCCTTTAACTACTCAGCTACGGCGGTATGTGGTGAAACAAGAGTTTAAACGTTGGATCCAATAACTGCAATTATCTCATCACAATTATGAATGTATTTTTCTTATGAACATTGTAAATTGGCGACTTTTTATTTATAAAGGTTATATTTATGGATTTTCCAATTGAGGATATTTCTCGAAGAAGGGCACATACGTCAAAATTGTATTTTGAGATATTAAGGTTTTAAGATAATGTTTTTGTATTTTAGATAATCAAATAAATTTTACTGCACAACGCGTATTAACTGTACGTGCATATATTTTACTGTAGATGTCAATTGCAATTCAAATTAATTCTGAATGTTATTATTGTTATTTGGCATTGTTTGTTTACAGAGTTGCATGTGCACTTTTTCCATAAATTGCAATTTTAGATTAATATACAATTTTACAAATATACATTTTTTTTAAAATTCTATCAAAACAATACGTCATTATAAAGAAAACAATACTTAGCACATTATAAGAGTAACACATGAAAAATAAATGCCTATTTCTACTATAAAATTTAAGTAAAATATGTGAAGAACTAAGTTGTATACACGAGTATATCTTGTAGGCAGCTTCTGCCACGGACAACATTCAGAATTAGGGAAATTTATCACATAAAATATTATCGCATCTATTCGTTTTACATTAACATTCATTCAACTATAAGTTCAAAATAATATAGACAAAACTAGCAACAATACACTTGTTTGTAGTTGTTTGTCATTTTCTTCAAACATGCTGTCCAACAAAAAGTAATGTTAGCACCCTTTCACTAGCACAAATACTGTTCCTTTTTGAATAAATTTTCCTTCTCCACATTACTGCAATTCCACTGTTACACATAAAGTAAGATAAATATTTACTTAACAATGTTTTCAAAATATATAAAATAATTTATAACTAGAGTTCTGGTTAAAGCTGCTAGCAATTTTTTTTAAATAGTGTTAGCCAAGAACAACTTTCAGAATCCATAAACTGGAATAAATCCCTCATATCTTCCTCTTTCTCTGCATTCACAGGATAGCATGTGACTTCAGGAAGTGGTATATTTTGTAACTGTCTTCTACTGTGGTGCTGATTCCAGAGCTGAAATGGCATTAAGTTGCCTGCATATGTTGCTGAACATAGTGCAGAACTGTCTGTCGGTTATTTCAGTCGAACATACTGTTAAATTTTCAACACCTGTCCACGAGTAATGGGTTTCTGGAACACGTATGTTATAACGCCTTCTATCCATTCTCTGAGTGAGGTTCTGTCCATAATCACAACAAAAGGAGTTGGATGTGTTTTACACAGTACCATAAAAGATAAATAGAGTTTTGCAGATACGGCTTCTTCCTTCAATAGTTTTGATTTGACAATCCCAAAATTCCTGTCACATTGCCCGAATTAGTGACCTAGAACTGGAAAAAGATAAATAACCTCTACATTAAACATTTTTGCTACCCATGAAGAAAATGACACTATCACAGAAATTTTGTTCTGCCCTCCACAGGCATCAGAGAACAGAACAATACGCCTCACATCAGGAAACTTTATCAATTTCTTATTCACATTATTGTAGATATACGATGTTATTAAATGCAAACCACCATAAGAGGCGTTTGAAAAACTGACATCTTACGTTTAATTTAGGTACAGGTAGATTTTGCCAATAATCAAATTCAGTAACAATATATGTGGGGTTAGATTTGGCTTTATGAATAAAATAATTTTACAATGAAAGAAACCTCTTGATTTTGGTTTTATGGATCATGTGTTCTAGTTTGCATGAGTCACTGGAGTCAATCTTTAGCTTTTGTTCACAACAAGTACAAATGTTGCCGACATCAGTTTTTAGCTGTTTAAATTCATAGTCACAATGTTGCTCGAAATACTAGCAGTAGGTTACACAGCTCGTTCGAAGCTTGTTGCCCATTTTCTCAAGATAATACTCTTGAAAACATGCTGTTTAGCAATCTGACAGACAAGTTAGGTTTCTCGAAATAGTTCAAGTTAGATATCATAGCGCATTAATTAATTATTTTTGCTCAAAATAGTGCTTAAATGCTCTCTAAACATTTGCCACACATCAGCTAGGATTTTGTGTGGCAGATTGTCATTCTCCCTGAATGTATCATTTGCCAAGGCTTTTTTCTTGAATAATCCTAAGTCTTTTGACAGATACCTGGTACAGTTTTAACAGTACCGTACAACATACATTTAATTTACAGCCATCTATTTGCAGGAATTATTCCGGGACTTCTTGGGATTATGTGAACTTCGGGGTTATGTGGAGTTGAATTTTTTGTCATGCAACGGCTACGAAATAAACATTGTCAAAGCATTAACTTTGCATACCAGCTGTGATCTTTTGGAAGCAATTTTGTTCACAGCACTTATCCACAGCTGAGATCAATTTTGTTTAAATCTTATTACCACTACATTATGTATAATTTTCACCACCGCGACGTTTTCTCTAACTTTCTTCTTTCGCACTATTTGTGTTGGAGTAGTACTTCCTTTTCCTGCCCTTTCTCGTGTCCTTTATTTAAGCACTTTGGGCCGTCTGGAAACTATGCATACCTTAAGTTGGGGATACTTTGCCAAATTTTGGGGTTATTTTGCAACACTATTTTTTTGTTTAAATTAAATGTTTCAAGCTTTCTTCAACATAGAAATTTCTCCATTCACAGCAGAAGTAATTAACTACACTTGAACGTAAAGGGTTTCATGAAATTTTTAAATTTGAATTGAAATTAATTAGGTGGTGCAAAGTTACCCAGGCAGGGGCAATTATCCTCACTTTACGGTATTCTACTTTCAAATTAAAACACTCTATCAATTTCCTAGACATAAGTATGCACAGATCTTTCACTAAAAGCAAAATGCTCTCCTGACCTCTGGTGTTGAAGTTCATGTACGAAATTCAAAAGGAATGTACTAAAGAGTATGGTTGTTAATCTAAAATTATTTTCGGAAGAAGGGCACATAGCTTTATGTGCCCCTCTTTCGGAAACGCCCTTAATTATAGATTTATGCATACAGACATTGATTTATGGATAACGAATGTATTCATTATAATCATAAATGTCTGGTTTTTTATTTTTGGATACTGAAATTATTAATTTTTTTACATTTAAATATGTTTTTGAAATAGTGAAATAAATTTACTTACTTCCAATTGGAGAGTTATTTCGTAACCCTTTTAATTCTGCATAGCATTAAATATTCTTAATATAACATACATTGTTCGTTACATAATTTTTTTTCTACATATATTTATAGGTTACGTTGTAATAATAAGACTAAAATATACTGAAAAAAAAAACAATGGTGAACAAGTTTATCACAAATGTTCAGTTTTTGCAACACTTATTATAAATAGATACAAGTTGTTTTGCGGTGATCTTCATGTAAGCTGCTTATCTATGCATCAATCCTCGTTGTTTGGCAATATCAGTCCTGGAAGCGAATTTCTACCTTACACCTCGCGGTCATTTCCGAATGGATGTTAAACAAGACCAAGTGCACGGTTCCCAGACTTGGGGCCGAAACTATACAGTATAGCCTTGGCTACATTAAAATTAAACATATTAATTTTAATGCCAATTAAGTAATGCTGTATAGGTAGGTTACAAGGATGGAATAAGAAAAGCAACCCTTTTCAATTGACTTGTATCCTAACAACAAAGCGGATACAGGAACGCCCTGAAAGATGACAGCAAGAGGAAAATAATTCTGATGGATAACTATAGGAAAAGAACGACAAAATATAGTTGAATTGTAAGTACATTACGGCCTCCAATATTTGCAGTGGGCACAGGTTAAACGAATACCATTTCTAATTAACAACTCATGCTATAATAAGCATTGTTCTCTCCAGCAAATAGATTTAAACCCCAGGTCGGAAGCCCTACCTAGTCACCAAATACTAAGCACGAAATGGTGATCTGAAGTATCAGTCGCTTCCCTTTAATCAATTTTTAATAACAATTAACGGCGATAATACTGTAGAGGCATGTACTACAGTATGTAGTCATAAACTTCTAAGCAGTTTAAGAAATCTTGATAGTAGATGATTTCTTTATGGTAGAATACATGATAGTCGCCGACACCATGGTGGTAGATACCTTGCTGTCTTGAAGTCATCTCAATGTAGTTCAGTAAGTAACACAATTGTTTAGTTGTTTTCGAAAATAATAAAAACAATAACTTTCAAATAGTAAAAATACATTTAAAAAATTGGTAACATACAGACTCTGTTATGCTGCAAGACCATTCATTCAAAATCAGAAAGCAATCACTGAGCACAGATCCGAAATGACTTGAGACAACACCGAAAGAATAATTAAAACAACAAAATATAGGAAAATGTAATAAATACTTCCTTAAGGAAAAATGTCAGCACATCTGACAAGAAAATAATTCCTCTTGCATGGGCTCCAGTGTGCTGAGAAAAGTCAAAAAATAAATACTGTAATAAGAAATTACATAAATAATGCAGTTTGCTACAAACAAGGCTGAAAAGTCTTGAGGAAACGCTGAAAGAATAAATTAAACGACGAGATAAAAAAATTACAAAATAATTTCATAAAAATTTTACAACGCACATTCCCTGGCGAGTTGCAAACCGAAATTCCTCAGAAAAAGTTACAGATATTATGTATAATGCAATGCTGGAAAATCTGGAAGCAACGCCGAAGGAGTAATTTATACAAGTTAAAAAAATACTTACATTAGTAAAATATGCAGAATGTAATATAAAAATTTGAAGAAAGAAATTATTATTTAATTTAGTCCAAGCAAATGAGCCTTATCTAACCGATGGGCGTGAGGGGAGTGAAAACGCTTCATGATTTAAAACACCCGGGCGAGGAACTGCCCTTGCATACCGACCCCGTTCACCCACCACCCAGGGAAAAGGTACGTTTTTTGTAACATGCCAGTTCTCGTTCAGATAACTCCTTTGCTTAGGTTACATTGTAACCTCGTGAGGCAGTATAAATTTCGTCCTCCAATACATGTAACTTGTCGTCCATCCACGTGAGCGCCAGCTTATTGGTGCATTGTGTATATACATCATGATGATATGATCTTAAATTATTTACATTTACTCTCAAGGTATTGTGAATTGTCAATATTTTTATAATCTTCGAATATCGTTACATTTTTCAATACAGATTTTAGGATTCCATTGGCTTATTTCACGACCTTGCCAGAGCATGTATACATGTATAACTGCGTCCTCAGTCCAACAAACTCTACCGTATTATCCCAACGACAATCATTCTTAAACTTCCCAATCACCTTTTTATTGACAACTGAAAAGAGAGGATGAAAGGGTGGGTAACCTCTGGTTACGAATTCAGCAATGAATGCTGTGTCTGAGACAAGATCTCTGTAGATATATCCGGTCTCGATCTGTTACACAAAGGAGTCCGTGTTCATGTAGGCCAGCTCTAGATTACTGCCATACCTCAGTTTCATGACGTTGTAATGAAGTCAGTACATTAACGCCTTGGACAGGGCAAGTACTGAAAATCCTGATAAATAGATTTATCAAATAAGATATTTTCATGCTACAATTTTACAAGCGACAATGTTCCATCACACATTGCTCTATATTTAAGTGAGGGTTTAGCAATTAATGTCGTAGGTTGTTTCTCAGCACAGACAAGTTCCATACGCTGTGGTTTTCTTTTGTTCTCCAAATGCTTTCCATATAACACTAAATGCATTAATTTGTAGAAGTCCTCCAGCTCGTTTGCAGCTGTCTTTCGTTTTTCTGTGTTACATTCAATACATGATTTCAGCCAGGGCATTTGTTTAAACTGTAATACTCTATGAATTTTCTCCAACCTTAACCTATGAGTTATTAATTGCTTCAAATTAATGTAGTGTATGATTTAATTTTTCTAGTTTTCCAGTGTTGTCATTAACTCGTTCTGTTTATACCCAGGAGGGCACTCATTCATCGGCATGAATGGTAGGCCCTTGTGGTCTTCATGAACTTCTTCTGGGTACTCTTCATCCACCTCCAATATAACCAATGTCACCATCATCAGGCACCGACATCACATCCAGATCAGTGCCTGCCCATTTAAATCCGGAGTCTGGCAGGGTCATAGACATTGCCCAACCATATAAATTGTTTCCACCTACATTTGGAGGTATGCTGGTGACTTTCTTACACTGTATGTCTCACGCCCGTATTTGTTGTTAGCAACACCGTGCCTCTTGACACACTGTGATACACCCTCCCCCGGATATACCGGCCTAGATAAATAAATAAATATCCAAGTAAGTTATAAGTTCCAGTTAAACTTTTATCTTTTTGAGCATTGCAGCAAAATAATATCCAGGGGTACTAACACCTCGAACAAAATCTATGTTATATGTTTTCAGGCACAGCCCTCGGAAATTATCGGAGATATAACACAGAAACAGCACATCAGTCATTAAATAAACATCGCTGTATTCTCCAAGGGTAAGGCAGCCGAATATCTCCCAGACTTTTTGTGCCTTCTGTTAGTCGCAGAGAAAGATGTCGCTGTTGGTGAGCCGGTTGTGGAAAGTTTTCGCCAGCGCAGTTGCGAATCCTTGAGTTTCCCTGAGGAATCAACTTAATTGTAAGAGAACACGGCTCTCCTCGTCATCAACTCGAGCTCGTCTGGTTGTAAGAAATAAGCTGTCTCTTTGAATTCAGCGATTGGTAATCAATGCACAAATGTTGCGGGCTGGCAGACATAAATAGAAAAGCATCTATAAACTGCACTTTGAAATTGTCTAAACTCTTTGCTGAATGTAATTTGCTTCTTTTCTGTTTGCAAAGTTATGAATGTATCTTGTGTTTCATAGCCCAGCTGCTTGACAGTAAAGTTTTCATCATAAGTCAGAATGTGATATTGTAAAGGCAGTCTCTTGTGTCAACGACGAAGCTTGTTGCAGTTCTTGCAGGCTGGTCCAATACAGTTGCCGATAAGGTGATCGTGGTGGTGTACTTCGCTATTCTTCTGCATGAAGAGACCGAAGCAGTGGCAGTATGTAGTGGATAGAGCATAGGCAGTCATCTTATCGCTTGTCAGATGTCTCATAGTACCGGACTTGCTGTCTATGTCTTTCACTAGGTTTTGTAACGTAGCATTTTGTCTAATGTTACAGAAGAGTATAAACTTCAATTTACTTGCCAATAAACATATATATTTACTATTCTATGACCATAGTTACTACGTGCCAGAAATTATGTAAGTTTTAATAGTCTATGTATTGAATGTAGGAGGTATTGTGTTTTGGAACTTTAATGACTTCTACAGTTTTTAAATCTATGCTGGAAATAGCAAACAAACCCGGGGTTACCTACGAGGAAAGTTTTGACTGGAATTGATATTGCGACGTTAAAACAAGAGAAGTAGTTTGTTGAAGAACGATTGAGAAAAATGTTATGGAAAATAAGAATGTTCCAGTCCATGGTGCAGAAAAGACGGGTAGTCAAGAAGACCCAAGGATTTCTTCGACGAGACGATGAATGGTTCCTACGCTTCGTCAGGAAGGTCTCATTTTGCTACTACGACTACTACCAGGAGAAATATGTTTGAAATTATCCACGATGACAATACCGAAGAATGATATTTAAGGGAATTATAAAGAAGAGCCTGTGGTTCAGGCCACTCCATAGTCCACTTCGTGTTCGTTGCTTTCCTGGGTTTCCGAGGTCTTCAGTTCAACGGGTCCACTATTCAATGAACGAGGGGAACGAGAGCTTCATCCGAGGGCGAAGAGGTCGCGATCGTCTTACAATAACTAAGAGTACATGGTCGCCATCCAAGGACGAGAAGGATGTGGTCGAATAAGTATTGAGGGATGATCTAGAGGCAACTGTCCCGACCTACTACAAGACATCCTTGGTAAAACCCACCCAAACTACGCTTTCATTTCAAGTTTAGTTCTTCGTCAGGTGCTGGAACAAAATCTAGTAAATTTTCGATAAATTCCCGAAAAATTAGTTGATAATGCTGAACAGCTTTATAATTCTTCTTATATCTCAACGGGTGTAATGTACTTCAAAATGAACTAAAACCTTACATCGACCCCGAGATTTCTTAACCTGAGCTAGCAAAGAATTTAAAGAAATTTATAAGCTGTTCCAGGAACAAACATTAATTTGAAAACGTCTAGAACTCAGAAAAATACGTAGAACCGGGTTTCCAAGTTATGTGATGGTCTGGTTCGTATCCGAATTAATCACCTTGGTCACGGTAAAATCACATCATCTTAAATTCCATACACTATCATAATTTCTGCTTATTTTATTATATTGTAACCTGAATTGTTTGTAGAAGTAATTATTTTTCCTATTGTGTAAATTCTGTTTAAATATATTTTTATGATTTCTACAGGCGTTTCGTTTCCATTTGGTTAGTAGCTCTAGCAATACAAATACTGGTTGGTTTTCCAGTTTGCCTCTCCTTTAATAAAGTGAAAGAAAAGTTTCACAGAGTTTTTATAACACATACGCGCGTACATTATCATAATATCTGCACTGACTTACCGAGATTAAAACAATGAATGATGTGCAAGTTAAAGCCTACAAATTATATATCTGTATATTTATTGAATGGCGTAAAGTAGGATTAACAATACTGCACACTACTGAAGCGAGTGCATACAAAATTATTACGTACCTGCAAGAAAATAGAATATTGCAGAGAACACCACATGTCGACAGGATCGCAGGACATATCGTCGCTGACGAAATCTGAAGGCGAAATAGGAAGAAACAGTTTTACGCTGTCTTTTATTCCCGAGATATGAGGAACTATGCATAGGAAATAGTTCGGGTGCAACGAATTTGATTGGTCGGTATTATCTGTTGTGAGCAGCAGATTTTCGCGGACAACTACATATTCCATATATGGTCACATATGAAATCCACCGATTTCGTTGGTTGCATCGTGTAAGTTACCGTCTGACATATGTGGTAATGAACAGAATACTGTGAAGCTATTGGACGAGATTCGAGTGACGTCATTTCGTTATTTCTCATAACTCCCTATAGAGCGGATTGTTCGGGATTCTGCCGACACTGCAGTTCTCTATTTCTCGGGACCTGTGTGCGAGGTTGGAGACTGGCCGGAAGTCCACTTCTGCTTTGGGTTTTTATTGCACCTCGACACGAGTCTTAGCCACTGCAAGTGGAAAGTACATGGTACAGCTTATTGGTACACTTTTAAGAGACAAATTATGGTATTAATAAATTTGAGTTATTTTTTGTACGTTCATTGAAAGCCTGCATATTTTTATATGTCGTTTTTATGTAAATATGTATCATCCGCAAAGCTGATAATTTCTGGTAGCAAAATTAACACAGTATATGGAGCAAAAACATTAATATATTTGGTTTTGAACTTTATTAAATTTTGTGTATTAATAAAGCAAATTATTTTTGTTTTGTACACTGCAAGTAAAATTCTAGCAATCTGTGCAGCAACATGTCACTATAAAATTTTATTGATGGGAAAATAACATAGCAAAAATTCGAGAAGTAAATATGCATTTACAAACATATATTTTTTAAACAAAATAATACACACAACTATTTCATTTCGTTCAGTACACTAAAACATACAGTAAATACAGAGAGCAAAATTTGACGAAGTTCTGTTCCACGTTTATAACAGTTCTTTGAAGTAATTTCACTAATGCAGTAAAACAATGAATGATGTGCAAGTTAAAGCCTACAAACTATATATCTGTATATTTATTGGATGGCGTAAAGTAGGATTAACGCACAGCATTTTCACTGTCCACAACGTGTACTGTAGCAGTAGACTTCTATACAGTGCTAGTTGATACAGCTCTGTAACGATGTGGTCTTCGTCTGCTGCAACTCGCCGGTTAGTTACCTCTCTCGTGTTGCGATGAGACTCAGTTGATGCTCGTTAGAAGCGTTGGAAAACTAGCTGCAACTTCATTTGTAGGTAGCACAGTTATTACATATTATTTAATTTTATTTAAAAGTTGTATTTGTGTGAAATAATTTAAAAAATGTAATACATGAAGACAAATATTTTTACCGTGGTACAAGAAAACAAATATTAAAAGAATGGGTGAGCATTTCGAATTGAAAACAGTTTATACTTATGCAATGATACTGGTTTTTGGACGAAGAATTCACGAAAGAGTCTCGAAGTTACGCCAAGGAGTCACGAAGTTATGCGGAGAGATCGTGAAACGAACGTTCGCGAGGGTATGCGAAAGGATTGAATTTACAACAAATAATAATAAATGTCTGTGGCAGGTACTACAAACATTATTTTTAATGATTTTAAATTAAAAATTATGTAACTTTATTAGACCTAACACAATCCATACTGTTTTTTAAGTTCTGGCTCTGGACATTCCTGATACAGTGCAGCAGCGAGTTACGAAGTTACAGGACACCGCACAGGTGTGCGCGTGAGGAGAAATGCGTGAAGGTATATGCACAGTCAGGTTGCATCACGCGACGACACCATGCGAAAGTGCTTGCTCTGCACTTTCATTGCTGTGGCCAGATGTTACTGGACACGGATGTGTGCACGCGAGAAAAATATGTATAGTCACGCACGCAGTGTCATGTAACATTGTACCGTGTATCTTCTCTCTGACGTTGACAAGGTCAGACAACTGCCTCGCGATTTTGTGTGCATGCTTACAGCTTCCTATATTTCGAGATTAATTCAGTAGTCATGTACTGTTAAAAATATCCAGTACATGAACTACTTATATTTTAATGTAATTTTTAAAAATATTACCACGTTTGTGACATCATATATGTTGAAAATATTTCGTTAGAAGCAAAGTGTGTTGTATAAAGAATATTAAATACTATGCAGAATCAAAAGGAGTATGAAAAGGTATCTCCTTAATTGGAAAGATATCAATACTTGCAGTGTTAAAAAATCGTTAGATTTAGACAAATTAATAAATTCGATTGCCATACATACACCTAGGCTTCTTATATATGTAATTAATGTAGTAATCAATTGTTTCTAATATACACGTGGATGAATAAAAAATTCCAATTAGATATTATAAGGCAAATAAAAAATTGCAATATTCATAAATCGATATCTACACGAATAAATCTACAATTTTAATATTCATTGATATTTCCTTTATAAAAAAGAAAAATCAGACACATTTTCAACTTCCACAAGAAAAATAAATTCATAAGTTCGATGATACGTTGGAGTTGCATTTGGAAGCATACAGGCTTTATTCCGTTCTGCAGCATTGCGGATTTCAGTTTTCCATGGTTTCCCGAGATCACTTCAGGCGAATGCCACAATAGAATCCTTAAGAATGACCATGGCCGATTCATTTCCAGTTTCCTTGTATATGTTAAAAATGTGCTTGTCAACGAGACGTAAAAGTTTATATACATAAAAAATGTCATCGCTTACAATACATTGTACTGTGCAACAATAAAATTCCAGGAATGCAATGTATTGCTGCCACTGACTATTTGTACGAATTATTTTCTCGTAAACGATACATTCTAGAGACTTGCGACAACAGGACCTTTTTTTGTATATTAGAAGTACAGTTCAGAAAGACAACGTAAAATGTTCACAAAACCCAACAGTAAAAAAGTTTTGGTCAATGTTGTTTATGTGAAGGGGAGGGTTTTAACGAGTGGCTTCGTCACAGTTTGAGGATCTCGATAACACTAAACATTGTGCAGAGAGTTGTAATTTAACTGAAAGATTTTTCCGATACTTGCTTAATTTCCAGGGGTTCGTATCTCCCTTAAAAATAGCACTAGACGAAAATGACTTCGTGTGACTATACTTAATTTTTTATGTATGAGGACTCGCCTTCCAAAGTTTGTAACGTAAGTTAAGAAACATCCTGTATATGTATGTATGTATGTATGTATGTATGTATGTATGTATGTATATATATATATATATATATATATATAGTCATTATATTATTAATTGCTAACCCAGCAGGAGTGAATTCCTGAGGTCATAGGGAAACAATAATACAACATTGGGCCTATCGTGATATACAACGGAGTAATACGGCCTCAAAGGTGACGGTAGGAAATGTGTAATTGGACAATACCCTAGTAGCAAATACGATCATGTTTCAGTTCGCCAACTGTTAGCAGAAGTGGCGTATACTTTTGCTGGGATGGTTTGTTAATCAGGCCATATCAGTAAATATGTTTGTAGTTATACTGAAATAATTTTAATGTAGGTATTTTAGTTTAAAAATATTGACATATTTCAGTATACGGTTCACATGCCGATTAGCAAACTAACACACAAGCATCTGAGTATAATAAGGATGCTTGTGGTAGGTACACTTGTGGTTATTGTGTAGGAGATTTCATTATGCATCATGTATGCCACATGTGGCAGCGGGTGCATTCCGAATGTTTACTTCCTAAGGGCTGCTTCTCACGATCAGATTTGCACTACTCAGTTGATGTTTGCTATTCTGGTAATATCTTATTAATATGAAATTAGCTAGCGAAATTACGTATATGGGCTACTGGTATAGCGATAGACAACAGCAATAAATTATGTTACAATAAGAACATCTCTCCATACTTTAGCCAGGGGTTGACAACCGCTTTAGAACTTTGCAACCCTTGGCTTGAAGTGACCGGACACGACATGTTGGTGATCAGCATGTAAACATTAGTAAAAACTGCCACCTTGCGAAAAAACTGCTAATGTGAACCGTTTCCTCAGAAATCGCATGTTAATTTGGGAAGTGTTATTTTTGTTGTTTGGGAGGTAGGCAGCCGGAAAAAGTGTTTTGCTCGACGTGTCAGTACACTACAAGACTCACATTCATATCACTCGTTTGTATAATTGGTGAAATATATTACTTGAAAAAAATGTTTTCGATAACTTATTAGTTATTTGTCTTGAATATGAATAGATTGCGTAGTATTACAGCATATGTTCTAAATGTGTAAGCATCTCCAAATTTACGCGTGTGACCCTCGTAAGACAGGTGAACATGCTGCAACATACCAGTATGTGTCTTTATAAGAGAGCGACATGCATCTTGAATACGTCACCAAACTATGTCTATATTGACCACTTCAGTTGCATAAACAAAGCGACACCATAAAAGTAGACGACTGGTTAAGGCCAGTGATCTTCATGGCTGCCCCACTGGCCCACCATGGCCACTGCGTCGCCCAAGGTACGACAAATCCAAGTATTGCCTTGCTGAACGACTACAACGAGATGGTACACCATCGTTAATGTATCACGTGTCGACTCTTACATTCAGTGGTAAATCTTCAAGTTGTTGTAACTGGTCTTCTTCAAAGAAGTGCCGCTATGTAGCTCCAGAAATACGAGTGGTAAGGATGTGTGCCCATCGGTAAGTCCCGCCCAAAAATTCACAGAAATCCGCAATCTAATGCCTCGCTCTTTAGTTTTGCAGTGGTTTCGAAAATATTTTTCTAACGCAAATTAATACCAATATCAAAAATTTGTCTTACAGTTTTAACCCTCATATATCATCATTTGCATACGATTTTTTTTTGTTGCAATACATCAAACGGATTTTTAGAATTTGGCCCCTGAAATATCATATAATTTGTGGTCAAAATAAGGCGCAATTTGAAGAAATTTTTTTTGCTAGTAAATGGTACG
Organism: Medauroidea extradentata; assembly: GCA_003012365.1. Classification (NCBI taxonomy): domain Eukaryota; kingdom Metazoa; phylum Arthropoda; class Insecta; order Phasmatodea; family Phasmatidae; genus Medauroidea; species Medauroidea extradentata. The sequence goes on from PNEQ01065239.1 coordinate 38,872, forward strand.
TTATTTAAAAAAAAGCGCTGTTCCAAAATTGTGTATCATATGACAGTACACAGTCTCAAATTTTTTCAAAGCATTTGGTTAAAAATTTTTCGAGTTATTTGCAATTCTTTGAAATAAATGAATAATCATGGCCTTAAGTGAGAATCCTCAGTTACACGTGTATTGATATGAGCCCACACCCACTCGTTGTAGACGTTGAAGACACCGCGCCTAGTAAAAGATGCTTCGTTGGTGAGTAGGACTTATCGTTACTAAATCTTATACTTATCTAATATGGTTTTGGTACCACTAAAAAACTACAAACGAATAGGCCGACCATAAGGAAGTACCTGCAATGGCTGGTAGTGAAATGCATGCAATCTGTCTCGCCGTAAAATGTAACTTACTATCGATTGTGATTCTTTGAGCACATTATGAATTTCTGGGTGCTGGTATATAAATTTGCAACAGCACAGTCCAGTACATCGTTCTCGATGTTCAATTGAAGTCGGCCAACAATGCGGTAACTTGCGTGTACAGTTCCTGTTTTACGCACACGCTGATGAACTGACGTGAATGAACGTGAATGTGTCAAATATCGGCTGGTAACTTTTCAACATATCGAAAAAGGCGCTTCGGATGAAATACACAACATTTTACAGTATGCCAGATGACCATCGGGTTCTCTAATTGATCATACACTTTAAACCGCAAAAACTTAGTACACGACCGATATAACTATAGTCCTCTCCGGAGGAAAGTGCGCCTGGCCTTGAGTAGAAGACAGGTTACAGGTAAGAGGATATTTACAGAGAACACTACACTGTAAAAAAATTTCCTGAAATGTTTAGGAAGTTATTATCCCAGACGCAGTATGGGACAGTTACCATACTTCCGTCTTGTAAATATGCAAACGTTTACAAATGTTACAATACAGGTCTGGTAACTTTAGTATGCATTTGACTGTTTTATAATTCGGTTTAGGAGTGTTACCGTGGATGTCTGGGAAACTATTCTACCATACCTACTTTCTTAGCGCTATTATATGCACGTCTGGTAAATTAACAAACTACTTTTTAGAGTGATATAGTCTGTGTTGACGCGACACTACTGTGGTTCAGGCAGTAGTAATAAGCTTTCCTATACCGACATAAGTAATCCACATACATTTGAATTCCAGTCCAAGTATATTGAGAATGTTCAGTTATTGCAATATTTTATGTGGGCCATAATGTCATTTCAGAAAGAAACATACAACTGGACAGTGCAAGAAATTGGATGGGAAACCATGGAAAACCAAAACAAGAAGCCTGTAGCCAGGTATTACTTTTTATGTTTGATATTACGACTGATATTAAAAATGTATGTAAATTCCTTCATTGCACAAAATATTAAATAACACGCACAAACTATTTGTGTAGTAATTTTTAAGCGACGATATCGTTTGTTTTCAAGTGTACGTAATTGCCTTTCATATTGCATTTTTTGTATCAAACCAATTTAATTGGATATTAGTTCCACATATATTTGTCCCGTGAAAACTTATGAAAGTTTGCATTACCTGCAAACGTGTTTCAAGAGTATAGACGCAATTTTTAACCATGTACCAATTTCTACACTCCGCCGAATCACACCACAAAAAGACATCAGTACATTGTGTTTTAATTTTATTTGGTTTCCGTATATTAACAGGTGTCTGCAGTTTTTAACCACGCAAGTTAGGTAATTGCGGTTGTTTTAAAATTCTGGAAATTTTTTTTTTCCTGCGTGTTTATTGGCATACATTGGGAAAAAACAAGGTTACAGTATTTTTTCACTAAATACCAGTGTATTTCTGTTTACATGACAACACATTCTTCTTATTCTTCTCTTCTCAGTTGAATTTATAAAAAATACACCACGCTGTTATCAGGCATTACAAACTCGTATCTATGGCTTCACATAGGCTAACACTGTGAGAATGAAATTTGACCGGTTATGTGGTACATCATTAAGCGTACAGCTACGCAATGTGATTGATGATTTGCAAACTAGTTCGCATATTTCCGGCATGACTAGTTGTCTTGGTCGAGTAGCAAGCATTGCAAATTTATAAAACGGTAACCAAAGCAATACTGGCACTTGGACGCACTAACTTCTCAACCGTATACTCGTTAAATACGAACTGAAATGTAAGTCAAATTTTCCGTACACAAGTACTGCAATACCTGAAAATGTTACCGGCTGCCTACCTCTCAAGCCACTACAATATCACTTCACAACTAAGCATGTACTTTCTGAAGGAACGTTTCACATTAGCAGTTTTTCGCAGGGTGACCATTTTTACATATTTACGTACTGGACGTCGTGTTGCATCTTGTAGTGAAGTGGTCCTGGCGACGATATGGGCAGACAGACCTGGTAGGTAGTGTGTCACGCCCTTTTATCGCGCCCTGTGTGGCAACTTGTACCGCTGTTGTAGTGGGGAGTTCTGCCTTGCAGTTTGCACCAACTTATGTTTAATATTTTGGAATTGCTGGCCGGGCGGGCCTGGTTACTGAGCGCTGGGTTAGAACCAGGGTTACATGTTTCATTCCAGTATCCCCCCAGTCAAGAATGAAGGTCGTCCTCAACCGTGTCTGTGGGGTGACGTGTATCATGATGTCCTCATCTTGCCATATAGGTGTGTACTTAAATTTAAAATTTGTTTGAAATTTTCCTGGATATCATATTATATTTATTCTTCTTGCAGCGGGTATTTGGAAAAGGTTGAAGTCCTCTTCAATACGGAAGGAAACTTTAAGATATCGGGATTGTGTCAATAAGGAAAAACACGGGTAAAGGAACTGCCGAGGTACTTCTTCTGCCTTCATTTACGGTTCTGTTTATGCCAACGGCGTATGAAGTCATGCTGACTGAAGTACTGAGCATGAACTTGAGTTCTGCTGAGCGTGCTTGTCTCGGAGTCCGAACGCGGCTGTCTACATGATTGTTAGGTACGCGACGCGTCAGCCTTTCTTTGAGGTTTTCAAAACAATCACTATGTGGCTTTGTATTATTTGTTAACTTAAATACATACAATTAACTTTTTATGAAAACATTATACGTTACTTGAAATTGTTAATAATTGCAAAATTAAATAATGCTCTCCCTCCTCACAATTTTCATGAAAACGCGATTTCCTGCTGAAAAGGAATTGTTTGTTAAACAGTACATACATGTTGCACGTTGACATCAGTCTTATGATATAAATTGTTCTTAAGAGCTCTGTTAATAGTAGCAGCGTGTATCGTGGCGTTCCGATGAAATTTTGTGAGGTCTGCGTAGTTTGTGTTGTGTTATGAGCTGGCCGGCGTGTGTGTTGGTAATACTGTGATGGTTACCTTCGTGCCTCGCGAGACGTGTTAAGTTCGGACGGTGGTACCACTGTTTTCTTCGTCAGCGCTCGCTCAGCGCCTCTATGCTGTCGCCTTGCAACGACACTTGCTCTGCGTTGGACCGGTCAGTTTTCGTACAATCACACTGTGAACTCACAAAACAAATTAGTATTAGTATTTAGCAAAACAATTTTTCAAAATGTTATAGTTAAACCTTCGGATGGGGAATGATTAATACTTTTAAAAATATATGTGGCAAAAATTAATATTTATACGTTTGGCGACGTCGTCGTAATATTTATAATTAGTTTAGTATTTTCGCCAGGTCCCAATTGCTTTTAAAGTTATAAAATGGTCTGCAGCTAAATGTTTTTATTTTTAACGTTAGATGTGGCTCTTCAAACTTCATATTAATGTTAACATAGTCATATAACCTATTCGTACATTTAATATGTATAGCTTAAATCCATTGCCTTTAATAAATAGACTCATTAAACATATTCTTAAACTAACATATTCTAGCAACAGTTTTATCTTTATCATTTTTAACATCTGCTGGTTAACATTTTAATATAAAAATTATGTATATCGTTGTTAATATACAAAATATTATTATCTCTTTCATTGAATTTAATAAATTCTTTTAAAACATTGGCCTTCATTAAACAGTAGCTTCAATTATTATCTGTAAAAATTTTATTTTATTATTTACCACCTGTGTGCGCGAAGGTGCTTTATTTGATTTTTTTCAACAAATTATTTATATAATGTACGTAAGCTCCACTTCAAAGTATTTAAAATCACAACAAATAACCATAAACAAAATATTTAAGGGACCCTATCACAACCTTATAACGGTGCTATTGCACTATGTAGGACACAGGGGGAATTCTGCATTCATGTTTATGCCAAGGTGGTCGGAACAGCAATGTCCTCATGGCACAATGCCAGTAACTGTGTAGCACACATGACCCACAGTAAAAGTCACAATATCTCATGTCTCTACGTCTGTACTGCCTGGAATTTCAAACAGGTCAGCGACGCTACACGAGACCAAAGGCGGCACCCTGGTCAGATCCCTGTCTGACAAATGCCTTAAACGGTCCCGCGACCATTCGCAAGAAAATTTGACCTCCTGGATAAAACTACTATCTACTAAATGGACGTGGGTTAACCTGCATTCGCACCTAAACAGGCCTAAGTGGTTGTGCCTCGAGCATCATTCCCATTTAGTTAAAACCCTTAACAATCTCGTTCAGTACTCTGTATTTTTATCAGACCTAGCAGTCTATGCATCCTATTTAAGGACTGGCGAGTCGTGTCCCTAGCACGTACTTCGAACCATGGGACTCGCTGTTTCTCCGGATCACAGAACTGTTTAGAACCAACGTGTTTCTTTCTTCCCGTGTCTGCAATAACTTTCGTGTCTTTGAGAAGTATGTGATTAGGAATTTGAACACTAACTTACCCAAGAGCTTACATTACTACTAATGTTAGTTGAGAAACAATGACATATTCGTGACGTAACGGAAGAATTACGTAGTAAGCGCACCACATCGCGCAGTTTACAAAACAAAAGCCCACGCTGGCGGCCTTGGGTAAGTGCTGACTCTTCACTAGTGCTGCACGCGAATCTGTGTTGCAAAATGTAACTGGATCGTGCCGCAACCTGCGTGCCACGCCCTGCAATACTGCCTAAACCATATGCCAGCAAAATACATCCACTTGCTCCTTTCTGAGCTATTAATTATAATCACATTACTTATTATTTTTACCCTCATAGGAGGATAACTCCTTTACACACTGCAGTATGTGTTATAATCATTATATTCAAATAATATTATGGCAACTTGCACATTTAATATAAAACCTCTTGTTTCACGCATACGATATAAAATTTCAATATTTAATCATTATGTCATGTGACTTATTGCACTTCGCAATGCCAACATCAATCAATATATTTAATTTTTTTATAAAATTTATCAAATGTAATTTATCTTTACGTGTTTGATACACTAGCACCGTTATGTTCATTTTAGACGCACACAGCGAATTTTTAGCCATTCGACTTATTTAAAACATTTCAGTTTTAAGATATCAATATTTCAACACCTCTTAGTATTCAGTATTTGCTATTGCCTAACATTAACTTTGACTGCTGTCTTATTTAATTTCGACAAATTAGCGCGCAATCAGTTTATTATTAATATTATTTAAATTCCACGCGTGGGTGGGGATTTATTTATGGGGAGGTGGTATTCTTACATTAATGTATCCTATAATTAAAACTTTTTTGGTGGGATACGTACCGCGTACCCACTTAGCAGCTTGAGGACGGGAAGACCCTAGCCTCCACCATTGTTAAGTTTTTATAAAATTTATGTTCCTTTTGGATGTTTGGTAATGGTTGGAGTATTTGCGTAAAACGTACAGTATTTTATAACATGTTTAAACTAGGGATTATTTTATGATAAGAGAGACTCGCAGTCTAAATATCAGGTACGGCTATAATTTACAATATATACAACTATTTCATTACATTTACGATGTTCTTTTCGGAGGGAGGCAAGAATAGTTACATTCATGAATACTTATGAGCCACACAATTTAGTTACGACGATGACAGTCCCACCTTGTTAATGATGCCGAGGCTGATGTAAGAAAACGTCCACGGCGATCGGCACATCGTAGATCTGAACGTCGTGGTGCATCTTGGTAGTGAAGTGGTCCTGGCGACTATATGTGGCAGACAGACCTCATAGGTAGCGTGACACGCCCCTTTATCGTGCCCTGTGTGGCAACTCGTACCGCTGTTGGAGTGGGGAGTTCTGCCTTGCAGTTTGCAGCAACTTATGTTTAATATTTTGGAATTTCTGGCCGGGTGGCCTGGCTACTGAGCGCTGTGTTAGAACCAATTTACATGGTTAATAACAATACTGATTACCTACATGTTATGTCCGGTCACTTCAAATCATATGTTGCAAAGTTCTAAGCATAAAGGGGTTGTGAACCCCTAGTAAACGTATCTAGGGATTTTCTTTTTGTAACATAATGTTTTGCTGTTGTGTATCCCTACACCAGTAGCCTGTGTACGTAATTTCGCTAGTTAATTGCTTATGACTAAAATATTATTGTCCAAAGACACATTTCCCCCCTTCACCTTTGAGGCCGTATAACTCCATCATTCGTCACAATAGGCCCAATGCTATTATTATTGTTTCCCCATTTATTTGACATCTGGAATTAATTCTTGCCGGGTTAGCAACCAATAACAACTCATCCTGTACTTGTGCATACACAGCGAGGACCAGAATTCATGTGCCAAACTTCGGGACGGGATTGTTTATGTGAAATAAAAGTAGGTTACACTGACGAACACTATTGTGTGGTGAATGTAAAGTGAGTTAGACGATGTTGAAAACAAAATTTTGAAATACACTTATTTTTAGAAATACTTGAAAGTATATGAGATGGAGCCACCAAAATTTGTATAGAGCTCTAAGAGTCGGAGCAAATTAACCTGTGAAAATGTGGTTCACGCAACGTTCCCCTTCACTGCTTATGTAGGGTTTACTCAACCTATTTATGTAATTAAATTTTAAATACTAAACGGTAGTAAAATATTATATACATATCATTGCTTATCGTGCAAAATTAAAGGAAAAGTACTTATTGTGTTTATTCATCCCGGTAAACTGTTTTCAAATAATACGAAGGCGCAGTGTAACCCCGCAGAGGTAGACAATACAACGAATTTCTTAACCATGCTGATTGTAGCAATGAATGGTTAAACTGAGTACAGTAACGAGAGGAACTGCCACGTCTGCGCACACCACATTCCCCACCACATGTACTCTATGGGCAACCTAGTGCTCTACAGTGTCACCATGTGGGCCGACATTGTCAACTATCATTTGTTGGGACCTTATTTGCTACCTAACCACATCGGTGGAGTCCATTACTTAACATTCCTGCAGTATGTATTGCCGGAATTTCTGTAGGAAGCACTATTGGCTATTCGCTGCACCATGTAGTTTCAGCACGATGGGTCACCACCACATTTTTCTGCTGCCGTATGCCGCCATCTTAACCTAACGTTTGCAATTCGCTGAAAATGTAGAGGAGGCTCATCTATAGGCCGGCCCGATCTCCGTACCTGACTCCATTTGATTTTTATGAGGTCGAACGGTTATTGTAAATACGTATCGATGTTCATAAATACGTATATAGTACGTGCAAATGCATTGTTTCTATATGTGCTGCGTTCCTTATTCTGTACACGTGATCTCTCTTATCTAACCATTGAAACAGCATCGTTCAATCAACACGTGTTAGATGTCAATACGTCTCATTGCTGTGCTTAATTTAGCCATTCAATGCTGCAACTAGCATGTGTTTTGAAAGCCGCTGCATGGCCTACCGCTGAGGGGTTACACAGCACCTTCGTTTTATTTTTTAATTCCCATTTTCTTGAAAACGGTTTACCGGAGTGAATTAACACAAGAGGTACTTTCTTCTTAATGTTGTGCGGTAAGCAATGATATGCATTTAATATTTTAATAACGCTCAGTATTTAAAAGTAACTTACACAAATAGGTTGAGTAACCCATATATAACCAGTGAAAGGGAACGTTGCGTCAACCGCATAATCAGAGATTCATTTGCTCCTATTATTAGAGCTCTATGCCAATTTTGGTGGCTCCATCTCTTATTCTTTATAATATTTTTCAAAAAAATTAATTCAAAATTTTGATTCAAACATCTGTAGCTGCTTTAATATTCACCACACAATAATTTTGGTCAGTGAACCTCGCTTTGTTTTACATAAACAATCCCGTCCCGGAGTTTGGCACATTAATTCAGGTCCACGCTGTTAGTATATAGACACATAAACACATTCTTTTTGACCATATAGTATATTTATTTTATTCACTAGTGTTGATAATTTTTTTATCTGAGAGAAGTGCCCGTGAAAAAAAATTCCTGGTTCGAAACCTTTCTTCGTATATTAAGCATTTGCAATCATGTATGCAAATATAATGTAGTTTAGTAGAACACTCAAACGAAGATGAGATAAAATTTTATAGACCTGGCAGGGATTCAAACACTTGACTATTAGGTTCATATCGTAGCGCTCTAGCAATATTTCTAAATTTTTTTTTTATGTTTTACTTTTTGTAATACGAAAGCATGTATACAAAAACAGAAATTACTCTGAAGTATTACATGTCTGAATCTCTAAAGAAGTTTTTCATTGAAGCTTAAGGGTAAACTTAAATTAAATACTATGGCCAGTATGCTTAAAATATTTTAAAACGCAAACTGTAATTCCTTTGTACATTATAAAAAAATCTGAAAATTATGATAATTTACTTATTTTTTGGCTAATTTTATAAAGAAAAAAATTACTTTGTTGAGAGTTTTCAATACATCAGAATATGGCTCATAATATATAATGTCAGTGTAAATAATTTAATTCGAGTAAGTCACTTGATTTTTGTTATTCCTGTGTTCCCATAACCTGCAAATTCTGACTTTGACATGCCGCTTGGGAAAACTATGAGAACTAAAAAAAAAAAAAATTACAAGTGGAAAATGTAGTCACAAGTAACGTCTATAAAACGAACACTATGCCGTACAAATATAAAATTATGAATTTCTGCCACGTGAACGCCCTTAATATGTTTTTATCTAACAGTTTGGGCGGAAATCGCACGGCGTTCATCCGGCCAATCTATAGTGGGAAGGGAATTTCGCACCCTACTACAAAGGTTTCTTCACACAAGCCAGTCACTGTATTCGTCACTATACTGTGTTGATTATAAGAACGTATGCCGATGCTAGAATTTCCTTAGTGTTCCTCGACGTGCAATGTTCCACCGTCCTTACCTAAGAATGCCGATGAAATCTGCAAGTCCCACGAAATTAGCATTTGGTAGCAAAATGGGAATGGGGTGAAATAATATACATATAGTGTGCGGCACACCATCGCACAGAGGAAAACGCATAGAAGCCACACTTCAAAAGTTTCTCGTCATTAATGCTATTATCACGAATAAAGCAACGCTGGGGAAATGTGGACTACTTCAGCATCGGAACGGCATGCGTAGATGAGGTGATAAGATGAGCTTTTGTATCCATGTATCCACACACTTGACAGATATGATCGTCTTTGAGTCGGATATTTTAGAGGCGTTGAGCTGCCGGGACGATGTGGTTATGTAAAGAAAAGGCCTGCCCTCATGTCCATCGCTATGTAAGTGTCACCAATAGCTCTCCATGTTCGCGCCCTTCGAATTCGCGGATTAGCACTAGTCACAGTTGGCGTGAAGTCTGACTTTCTTGCTTGGTGGTATAATGTTCTAAAGCAGACCACGAAGCAATCGGAAAGGTCTGCGACGAATTTCGATATAGTTTCGTTTGCGGTATGGTAATATAGAATCAAATGAGGCCCTGTGTCCCATGTGGAACGTTGAAGCGCAGCATACGTGTCTCTTCGGATCACTGTGTTAATAGTTGTGGTGTGATATATGGCTGTACACTTTTTGTCATGAGCCAGACAGACTGATAAAGTTGTAGCCGGGATGTTTTAAAATGTAAGATTTTCACATAATTCAGCCAACGTATTTCAATATTTGTGCATGGTGTTGATATAGACACTGAAAAAAGGCGAGTTATATACAGTAATTTTGACAGTACAAGGATATTTATTAAACATCTTCGATTGATGTTTGTACCTCTAATATGTATTAATAACTGTTATGCTCAAAGTTTTATAACAGCATTGTTCCGGTAGTGAGTAGCCATTTTAGTAACATCCGAGAAGAAGCAAACACTCAATAAACAAACAGTGTCGGCCGGTCGAAAGGTTTCACGATCCAATACTTTGTTGTCTGCCACCGGGCAGAGATGAAAGAGAGACGATTTCTGTGCATTGACTCTTAAAAGTGGAAGCCAGTTGGAACAGTTCGAGGGCATTTAAGATTTCCTGTATTTCTTGTTGTGACCCGGTAAGACATGTGATAGCAAAAGCATAGACATTTAGTTTGAAGGTAAACTTGGAAATTAATATCCCCCGTGGTTTCCTGCTTAGCAATTGGCATAACGGTTCAATTGCAATATTTCAAAGAATCGTATACAGTGGACATCGCTGTCTCACAGAACTTTCCATAGAAATCGGTAAAATCAAAACCCAATTTATTTGAATCCGCGATGTTGTCCCATTCTAAATCATTTTAACCTGGTATATGGTATTCGTAGGGGAAACTATACAGTCCCGGAGATCATCGAAGGGGAAGTTTTAATACTGTATGTGAAATTTCATCATGATCACATGTTGGTGCAAGCAGTGCTTCTCTCGTCGGGACAACTCGTTTCTTACTTTCGTTAAGCACGCTCTTGAGGCTGTCTGGGTCAGTTTGGTGTTTGAAGTACAACTGGCTGAGGTGGTTAGTAAATATACTTTATATATAATATTGATCAGTATACATATTTCCCTTACTGTCCAGTAAGTAAGTAACTGTTTGTTTCTGCATTTGATTCTGTTCTTTAACAAGCGTATATAGACTGAAACGTTCCTTCATAGCGATACTAATGTCTCGTATCAAAGCAACCCTGCTTTTTAGGTATGTTGTATCAAGGTCAAACAATTTTGTTTTCTGAGTCGTTACGTCTACGCCTCTATTCGCACTCATTTATAAATTTCGAAGAAGTGTTTCATAGTAACTTTGTTTGTGTTTGTGTCGATCATCTTGTGTGCGCCAGTATGCGTATCTCTTAAACAAGCTAAAGATATTCTGTTTAACGTGGTGTTCTACCCACTATAAGGCTGGAGAGGGGAAGTTTGGTTTATGATGACACCATTGAGTCCAATTATTATGAAAGTCTTCTATTACATGTTCACCACTGAGTAAGCCTGTGTTTAAATATCAAAATCCATGGCCGTGTCTTGCTACTTGTGTAAACTGTTTGAAGTAAAAACTACAGTAAAATGGTCACTTACTTAGAGCGGAATGACGTCATGTCGTTGCAGTTTGCTGGAAGAGTGTTTTGATACACAGATTTTGTCTATACGAGATTTACTCAGGCTGTTCGATATTTGTAGTGTGGAAAGGAAACCTTTAATACACAAGCGACGTATAATATTCGTAACTGAGTTATAAGTTGTGAAATAGCCGTATTTGTAGGGGCTTCGCGACGAATATTACGAAATTAAAATATCCACCAAAAATGTACTTTTGGCAATTGGACTGAAAAAAAAGGACGAAATACTAACAGTTAAAAATTTGTAGCGTTCGTATCGGTTCTGAGATCCAAAGGGGCATAAATATTTACAAGTGTAACATCACCTACTTGCCCGGTAAAATCCTGCCAGAGGGGTGATCCTGTATGTTGGCCAGTTTTATTCTCACTCTGGTAAGAATAAATGTACCACGGCCCCATTCACCTACGTTTGTTTAATATTCATATGAGAAAAACCTGGCGTTTCATGCAACAATACTTCTTTAAGCCAAAATATATTTACTGCTTGTTGTTGGATTACAGTTCCCAAATAATCAAATCTTGCTCGTGACGAAACATAAGCGCAAACATTCATTACTGTGTTCAGTGAGTTACAATTACCAAGAGCCTTGACTGGAGGACGGGCTAGCGACGACGGCAGTGCCATCAGGACAATGGTTGCACAAGACGAGGGCCTCAGCGATTCTCCCCACCCGCATTAAAGTGTGGTAATATAATGCAATGTATTGGGGGAATCGAGGTCTATCTCCTTCAAGCATTCCAGCCGTCACCAGCTCGCCAGGATGGTCCTAGGTTGAGACCCACGACTTGCCGCCGTCCCGTCAGCCGCCGACGCAGTCATCATCAGCCTCCGGCACGTAATGTTACGCTGAGGTCTAAGGTGTCCATCATTATTAATTTAATTATCTAAACAGCTGCTCCCCTTCTACCTAAATTATATAGTATAACGTTGTAGCGTTATGTAACTGAACTATGTTGAGTAAAGCCACCGTATAGTTAGATTAATATATTTCATTTAACCGTAACCATCACCCTTAACATAACCACTTAATTAGTTTCAGTATAAAGAGACTACCTCTGACTACAGCCGACCAACCACTTTAAATTATGCGTAAACTGACTTAAGTATTCATTTTGTAAGGACAGTAACCATTTTATTCACCTAATAGATTGGTTTAGCGTACAGGCATGTTAACTGTGAACCTTGCTGATATACAAACACTGGTTACTTTCAACCCAGGCGGAGACGTATTGTAGGTTGTTTGGCGTGAGGCATGTTGTAATTATTGTTAGACATTGTTCTGTGATGCACGCAATTTTTGAAAAGCTTCACTGGCAATTTCCATAGATTCCGAGCGTACTTCTATATCCTCACATGTATGCAATAAAGACAAGGCAATTGATTTACGGGTTGGACTTTTGCATTCCAATTTATCAGTTGTATCACTTAAATGCTTATTATCTCTTTGCGAAACGGAACGTAATTGATCAACAGGCTGAGCTTCCATAGGACTAACTTGTCTGTCTTTTTAAATTTCTTATAACCACGAAAGCGAGCTTAGCAGAGACATGTCATTTGTCGAGCCTTTGAATGATTAGTGCTGTCAGTCATATAAGTTCCAGCTGCATTATAAAAGGGGTTAGAACTTGTTTTAAAGACTTCAACTTAGGTTGTCATATTGTGGTCTGGGATGGAGGCCCCCTTAACTACTCCAGCATATGGTCGAGAGAACTACAACGTAGGAAATTGTATGGCGGTCTGTTCCAACCTGGAATTTGTGCCGGTTTTTCAATTTGAGGACTGTGATGATGTGGGGGGCGGTGAGGTGACAGTGATAACTATGTGTGTGTCATTTCCTCTGTGTACCCTTGCCTATGCCGCTTCTGTCCATCTCTGGACATTATGTGTGTATTTGACTAGTACGGACGGGCAGGACACATGCTCGTGTCCGGGCTGGAGACGGTAATTACAAGTACGTGGTTGTCCCGGATGCACAATAACACCATGTGCCCTTTCTGTTGTGACATACGATGGAATGATATTGTCAGTTACCATACGCTCTACACGAACGCCTGATTTCGCTTTGTACTGGTATTTTGACCGTTACATTTCGTCGTGTAAAGTAACGACACGATCATTGCGTGCTAAATATGATATAATTTTCTTACTGTCTAGTTCCACAGATAAAATTATGATGTCTTCGAATGTTTCTTGCAACGGTACAGAATAAAGTATTCTACTATTGTGGACATACGCCATTGCAAATTTATGTCGTCTCAGAAATCTTGGAATAAGGCTAAGAATAAATAAACAGACATAAAACGAAATGAAACTGAAAACAATCCTAGTTTGGCCGTACTGAACACATCCATAAACCAAAATAACAGCACATGAAATATCCAGTAAGGAATTAGTCAACAATAAATAAAGAAAAAAAAATAAACATAAAAAAATAAAAGGTGAAATACTAAGCAGAATTTACTGTACAACTCAGGACACCATAATTAAGGTAGCACATACAATACTGGGATGAAGACAATAAAATACATAACACAAATTAACAACGACGACGTCACAGACAACAGACTAGACGACACAAAGATAAAGACAAAATAAAACAGTAGATTTCTAGAGACGTACTTTTCACGACTTTCCGAGAGCTGACATCTGCTCCCGTCTTCAGATGGAGAATTTTTACATACAGTTTTGCCTACTTCCAAGTCAAATTGAGTTCAGCTGGTCTTCGTGGAGGCGAAGTTCCATGAAAATTCATTAATGTATTTCCATGGTGTTGAGTCTCGTAGCGAAGGTAATAAGTTATACATTCTTGTGCAATATTTCACTGGCTGTTACGATACAGATTATAGCAAGAACTTACTCCAACACACAGTAGTCAACCGATAATACATGGTTACACGCGCTGCGGAACGACACTCATGCGGCAGATTCTGCTTGTAAACACCACTGTGCCAACATATGTTGTTAAAATGGGAAATATGTTCCCAGCAGTTTTACCGAAATGATAACTAAAAAAAAGAAGAAATTAAGACCAGCGAAGTTAATGCTCTTTGGCCTGCTGAAAACCTACAGCCAACGAAATTAGTTCACTCTGATAAAGTAGGCACTAGGTTCGGAGAAGATGAGCGCCTAACAGCCATCGGCGACCGTGAAGTGTGGACCGTTGCTCCGTCTTGTTGGAACCAAATGTTCCTTGTCCAATTAATCAAGACGCGGGGAAAAATAATTCCTCTAACATGTTCAGATACGCTCCTCACTGTTCCAACGCATGATTGCTAGAGCCCGGTAATTTTCGCGAAAAGAATTTTGCAGCACTTTGTTTCAGTGCCTTACGTGCGCACCTGCATCTCTGCTATGTGGTCAGTGATTGGATGCCGTAACACCCAGTGTGTGGAGGTTAAACCCGCAAATCACAGACGTGATGTGTGACAGTTATCCGTGTACTGATTGGCACAGTCAAATGAATAACGACTCT
>PNEQ01065242.1:0-22066 GCA_003012365.1 Medauroidea extradentata
CTCTATGCCAATTTTGGTGGCTCTATCTCTTATATTTTCTAGTATTTTTCGAAAAATGTTAAAAAAATTATTTTTTTCAACGTGGCGTAGCTCCCTTAATATTTACCACAGAATAGTGTTGGTTTATATACCCCACCTTATTTTCCATAACGAATCCCCTCCCGGACTTTGGCACATGAATTCTGGTCCACCCTGTATAATATTACAGAAAACTTCAACGTTAACGGCAAGGTGATCAACTGTTCCACTCATGTACATCTTTACACTGGATTCAGTTTCTTGGACGTACTCCATTGCAAATTGAATTACTGTCAAAGAAAACTGAACAAATAAAAGAAATCCATAAAATAAGCAGAGTATGCTTTAGTCAGCAAAATACATACACAACATGAAATGCCAAAATGGAATCAGGTAGAATAAAAACAAGGAACAAGCAGATAATAAACAAAAATAATAACAAATAAAATAAAAAACCAAGTAACATGCGACACAACGATGAGACGAAACAAAAAAACACACTAGATATCAGACACAAACAGAAAAATAACAAAAAGACACAACAAATATACGAGACAAAACGCAACAGGTAACAGACATATACAGACGAGACAAACGACACAATGAAGAGACGAAACAAAACACAGTAGTTTTCCAGACAGACAGTGTTACGATGTTTCGGGAAATGGAATCTGTTCCTGTCATCAGGTAGACACATAGGGTTCAAGAACACTAGTGTGACTGATTTTAGGATGTGTTGAGATGGGGTAGATATAAATGATGTAAGCACATAACCACCAAAGTATTTCCGTATTCCTGCATTTTATTTCAACCTTTACACCCCAATAAATAATTAGTTTGAAAGTTGAGGAGACTGTACATGCACACTGCAAATGGTATTCTAAAGTTTACCAGGTTATCAATGTAAGCCTAAACAGTTCTTGATGGTTATGTCGCATGGATACAAAGACAGTATCACAAAACCTGTTAAATATTGTCTGATTGTTACATTAGCACATAAATATTATGTGAAAATCTTCGCAAAATAATACACGCTGTTTAAACTACTATGCCTGACCTTATTACATATCAAGAAAATACAGCGAAAAAAGAAAAACTCAGTATACTGTCAAAGATAACATGACATAGTAAAAGACATTAATTCCTCTGAAATGTGATTGGCTGAGATAATCACGTGGTGTATCTTCACGTATCACTTTAACTTAAAAGTAGGGTTGTGCGAACATTCGTTATAATGAAACGATAACGAATAATCTGCACGTTCATTTTCGGTTTCGGTAAGAAAATTATTTGGCGAAAGTCTAATGAAACGAAAATTCTTGACTTTCACGAATACTAAAGTTGTTATCAAATGATAATTTAGTTTACTAAGAACTTCAGCTTTAAAATTTCTTCAGTAAACTTGTTTTTCAATTTCTGCTCAGCAAGAATATTTCAAAATTAGTCTTACACTGTTATACCACTAATGATACAACACAATGTAGCTTCTGATGTGTCTCTCCGAGTTAAAATAATACACAATGAAACCATTAACACCATCATAAAACTCTCATTTAACATTCATTAAGGTCAAGCTCTCACAAAATTAGTTTTCATTTTCGTTTCGATTTCGTGAAACAAAGTCACATATTTTTCATATTCGTTTCGCTAAACAAAAAGCCATTTTCGCACAACCCTACTTAAAAGCTTAACATTGACAATCTTTTCGTTACCTTAAAGTGAACGTAAGTATAAAATGTTGCAGTCGTTATAGGTTCCATTCAAGTGTGTTTGTCAGGCCGTTCCCTGCTCTTGGAAAGTTACAATAAAGTGGACGTGAAGTCATCATAATCCCGGCATGACTGCACGTTCACATATCACTTACCACTTTAACGCGTTCACGCATAAGTAATATGTAATCGAGGTGCCATATTCGCAATGTCGCTTCCTCTAGAGTGCAGTACTGCATACGATAAAATGGAGAGCAAAGACGGCATCAACAATGCTACTTGGCCAGTTGTTTGCTTGTATTTGTATTTAAGATATTTGTTTTTGTGATAACCGGATGGAATAAAAGTATGTTTCAGCCACCAATAGAAATGTGTGAAAGTATTGATTGTGTAGAGAATTTCTACTGCCTGTTTATCAAAATTTTAAGTATTAATTGTTGCGGGATTGTGTTTGTGCATACAAATGTCATGTTTTGGAATTGTGTTAAATTTGTTTGCCCTTTTTCCCTGGCGTTATAAATAGCATACGTAGCTAATTAGTGAATATACATTGACAATCACCTTAAGAGTTGTAATTAAACATGTTAACAGCAAAATGTACATCTACAAAATTAAGAAATTTCAACTAATACCTTTATTCCAACTACAGTAAAATTTCAGCAGTTTAAAATTTTGACATTAGATAGCATTATTTGTGTAAAATATTTAAAGTGTATCAAATGAAAATACAACAAATTTTTGTCCAATGATACTAGATTCATTTCGTACGTCTATAAAATATTACTGTATATTGATATTACGTACAAAGTCCTTACAAATATCTAAATAAAATTTTAAGATATTTGTTTAAAATATCTGCATTGACAGTCGCAAATTGAATAATAGAAGGTGTTACAACATACATATTAATATTTGTTGTGCTGGATATTTTTTGTTAGTGACAGTCTGCATAAAATGCACACATACAACTTTATAATAATGAATATCCGTAGAGAAGAATTATTTGTTTTTAATTTACCTACATATCTAAATTCACTTTAATTTTTACATTTGGTCCTATTTCAAACATATATATTGTTATTGTGCGAGTGGAAAATGGACTGTATACAACAACTTTGATAGGATGAAACATCTATAAAACTATAAAAAATGAGGCTGACCGATAGCACTACTCACCGCCGTGATATTCTCCGGGATACTGGCATTCTGCCGGATGCCCAAGGTAGCCAACTCTTGGCAGGGTGCTGCTAGATGACTCCTGCCAACTTAAATCCCATGAGTTGGCAGAGCGGGAGATTAAAATAGTCATTTTCACTAAGGTACTTCTGTGCACTAATTTGAATATTAAATTATGTGACTTGCACATGAAATATACACAATATACAGTCTTAACATTCCGCCCACCTTGAAATATCATTTCAACACAGTGACAGAGGGCAAATCTTAACTACAGGACGTTTCAGAGATCCTACAGTGGTACATGCAGTAGCCACTCTTGCCACACCATCCTTCCCAGGGTGAAGCTCCTGGATGCGGCCTAGGCGCCATTGTAGCGGTGGTAACCTGTCTTCTTTCAACAGCACGAGTTGATTGGGTGCAAGAGCTGTTGCCTGTTCATGCCACTTATGCCGCCGTTGAGGATGTGCAAATAGTCTTGGTGCCATCGATGCCAGAAGTCCTGCTGTAGCCTCTCCACAAGTTGCCACCGATTTAGATGATTCAGCAGGACACTTCAAAGGTCAGGCTCTGGCAATGCTACCAAGGGTTCCAACGTCAAGAAATGACCAGGAGTCAAAGCGCTTATGGGTCACTGCTCAGTTGATACAATGGCCTGGAATTCAAGGTTGTCTCCACCTGGACCAACACAGTTCACAGCTCCTCAAAGGTTAACACCTGTTCACCATTCACTTTATGCGATGGGTCTTGAAGGACTTCACTCCAGCCTCTCAAAGGCCACCAAAGTGAGGGGTAGCAGGGGGATTTAATGCCAGGTAATACCAAGCTGGGACACTTCATCTGGTACAGCTTGTTGATGAACAGGGGACGACAGTAGCTGCTGGAGCTCCTGGAGTTGATTGTTTACTCCAATAAAGTTAGTAACACAGTCAGAATATATGTCTGAAGACCTATCTTGCCTACCAGTAAAGTGCTTGTAAGCAGCAAGAAATATCTCTGTGGATAGGTCAGGCACCAGCTCAGCGTGGATGGCCTTTGTAGCACAGCATACAAAAATGCAAAGATAAGCCTTCAAGACAACTTCCCTGCAAACTCTAGCAAACTTGATGGGGAATGGTCCAGCATAAATCAACACCTGACTTAGAAAAAGGCTTGACCTGTTGTACCCTCATGGCTGGGAGATCTCCCATCCTAGGTTGAGTAGAAGATGGTCTTTGCCTGAAGCAACTCAAATATGTCCTCAGTAGGCGAGTAATGGCATCCTTGTCACCTAAAATCCAGAATTGCTCTCTGAGAATGCCTCTAAGAGTCTGAACATCAGGATGATAATTTTTCTTATGGCAGCGATATATAATGAGATCAGTCAAGGGATGAAGATTTCGGTAGTAGCAACGGATGCTTATGTGTTAATGGGATTGTAGCTTGGGGCAATCTGTTGCCCACCCTAATCAACCCATGCTCATCCAGAAAGGGCACTAATTTTCGAACTTTGGGAGAGGTGCTTCGAGCCTTCCTAAGGGCAGTCATGTATGCTTGAAATGAAGTAGACTGAATGTGAAGCAGCCAAAACCATACCGCTTGATTCAATTCTACGGGTGTGAGACTTCCACTCAAACGAGCTGACTGGGAAGAATGCAAGTTGTGGATGAAGCGCAACAGAAATACTGGAACCCTCAACAACTTGGTAAGACAACTGAACCTTGTTACCAAATGCTCCATATCCCGACTATGTGTCACAGTTTCTAATGTCACAGTTTTGTGTTCTAGAAGGACAGGGTTCAATTCAACTTCAGTGTGGTGTGAATTGGAAGGCCAGTACTGAACTGGCTCTTGTAACCACGAGGGACCTGTCTACCACAGGTGGTGGTTCAGCAACTGAGTAGGTAGGAGGCCACGCGAGGCACATTCTTTAGGGTTGTCATCAGATTAGACATGTCTCCACCAAGACGAGGGTGTCAGGTCATGAAGTTCGCTTACTGTGTTTGCTACCAAAGTTTTTAATTGGTGAGGAGATGAGTTTATCCAAGCCAAAATCACCAGGGAGTATGTCCAAGATTTAACTGGTGACAGGCAAAAATCATTTTTATAGGTCACAATGACAAGATTGAGCAAACGCGTCAGCAGTAAGGCACCACATAACTCTAGGCGATGCAAGGGCTGAACTTTGACTGGTGCTACCTTAGACTTCCCAACTAACAATTTAGTGTTGATTTAGTTGTTGGAACCCATGCTGCGCAGGTAGACCACAGCTGCGTAACTTGTCTCAGAGCTATCTGAGAACCCATGAACTTCATAATACCCCGTATGTGATGAGGAATAGCGATAGCTGTCAGACATGGAAGTTTCGATTTGAACTGTTGCCATCGTTCTGCCAGCTCAGAAGGAAGGTCAGAATCCCAGTCAGCTGTTTTCAGCCAAAGAATTTTCAGCAGATGTTTGTCAAACATTAGGAGAGGGCAAAGTTTACCAAGTGGGTCAAAAATACTTGCGATTGTAGACAGGATGGTTCTTTTGGTAGTATGGTCAGGACTACCCTGAATTTTGTAAGCAAATGTGTCCGAAACTGGGTTCCATTGTAAACCCAAGACCTTGACAATAGCCTGACCATCAGGATCAAAACTTAACGTTTGTGGTGTCTCAAGGTCTTCACTTAGAAGCCAATCAAAAAGAGCAGGATGATTGCTCATGAATTTCCGTAGCTTGAAACCACCTTTGGTGAGACAGGAAATCAACTCCTTTTGAATCTGTGACATCATCAACATAAATGTCAGATTGCAGAACCTTAGATGTAACAGGAAATGTTGCTGCTTCATCCTTGGCTAGCTGTTGCAATGTACAAAGGGCTAAGTAAGGAGCAAAAGATACTCCATAAGTAACAGTTTTTAAGTGTGACGCTCGTTGGCGGTATTAAGGTGAAGTTACCTTTAGGCGTCTTAGTTTGGCCCCTGGGAGCAGGGTGCTTGTGGCTCCGTAAACAGGGCTCTTGCTGGGAAGGGTCTCGGGTGCTGTAGTAGGTGTGGTTGTTTGATTTCTATTATGTGTCTTTCTGGGCGAGGAGGTGGAGCAATACAGGGCTTAGGATGAGTGGAACGGCGAGTAGGTGCGAATGTTGGGTCAGAATTATCTGGCAGAGTTGGGCTAGGAGATGGAGGCAGTGGGGAGGTTGAGAAGGCTTTTTCCGGTGTCGGAGGCAGAGGAGATAAGACGCGGGTGATATTACAGCACCCGAGAACATATCGGTCGCGATGCGGTGATCCGGGGAAGAGGACGTAGCCTGGGAGAGTCCTCTCTTCCTGGTTCTCAGCTCGACGACGTGCAGCAGCGGCGTCCCTTAGCAGAGTGTAGACGTGAGGTGCAGCAGGGCCCTGCCCACCGGCTCTTCTACCCTGGGCCAAGGCGACTCGTTCCCTATACTGTCTGCCGGCCCTCCTTCGAGGCATACGGTCATGAATGGATTAACGAGAGGGGGACTTTCCCTCCTCGAGCCCCAAATCAATTAGCAGAAAAGAAATAAACAAACCGTGTAGCGTTAAGGGGGTTGACTCGCGAGGTTATGGGGGGAAACTCTGGGTGCGGCTTCCAGGGGACCAATGCTACTGCGCCCTGGCTCCTGCTGTTGGTGATGCGGGGCGTCTGGGAGGCATATCGGCGCCCTCTGCCTCCTGCGATTGACTGCGCCGCTTGGTAGGCGTCGACTATCCCAGTCGGTGAGCTGCGGGATGACGCAAGGGGCGTATTGGCGCCCTCCGTCGCTGCGATCGGTCAACGCCGCTTGGAGGCGCCGGCGATCCCAGGCCGGCGAGCTAACCAATGACGAAAATCCCAGACGTTGCTGGGAAGGCCGGAAGGGCCACAAGAGAGTTAGCTATGATTAGCCTTTGGCCTCGGGGCGAGAGGTCGCGGGTTGGAGTCTGGAAAGGTGACAGGTGGGATTTGGAAAATAAATCAGGAGGGAAAAGAGCAAAGCAGACAAACAGAGTTAAGGTGGAGCTGTGTTTATTACAAATAATGCACAGCCCCAGCCTGTACCCAAGGTAGCTTCCCCTGTCAAACAGTTTCCCACTGCCACCTAACACGAAACGAGACTCGGCGAAAAGGGCGAGGGCTGCCCTACACGATTGTGCTGTAAACTAGGCGTGAACTCGGACCTCGCACTGTACTGCATGTGCGGGTGATGGCGGACGCTGGAAGGCTGCGAGTCGCTGCAATAGCTGGCGTAACTGCCCCCGATTCTGCTCTCTGCACGCCTTATATACCCTGCTAGCCAGGGCGAGCGGGGGAGGGAAGGAGTGGCGGTGATAGCTTATCTGCGCAGTCCGGGGCCGGGAGGCGCAGGATGGTACGCTCGCTCCAGGGCCGCACCATGCTCAGAGGGGTGGGTATGCCTCCCACGCACTGCGGTGCGTGGCGGGTTGCCTGCTTACAGGCGGCGGCAGCGCGTCTGGCGGCCGGCCGGCAGGGCTTGTGACGTCAAAAAGGAAGGGGGGAAGGGTGATCGGCAGGACCGCGAGGAGGCTCAATAGAAGCGATGCGCCCGCGGCGCGTCAAGTGGAAGTCTTCAATAGAATCAGTGTCACAGATCCGCCAAACAGTGCGTTGGTAATCTTGGTGCTCCTCATGGATAGAAACTTGTCAATACATTTGTTTTATGTCTGCAGTGAATACAACAGCATATTACCGAAAGCCTAGCAAAACATCAATAATCTCTCTGTATTTTTGGACCAGTGAGCAGACAGTTATTTAACAATTTTCCTGTTAAGCCCTTGGCTGACGCATTAAATACTACTCGTAACTTGGTGGTGGAACTGTCTGGTTTAACCACAGCGTGATGGGGAATGCAGACCTGCCAACCTTTTCGATTTTTCCGGAAGTCTTCCGAATATTAACTGCCCTTTATGATATTCCGAAAGTCTGTGAATTCTTCAGATTTTTAGAAAAATCTGAATTTTTTCGATAAATCGATTCTACATTTGTATCTTTTGATGTATCTATGTACTGCGCCTTGGGCTTGTGACGATCGATTGTGTTTTAGATTACACAGTTGTACAGCGAGTGGCATCATTGCTTTTTCAACAGTTAATGAAAAAAGTTTGCAGTGTGGTTTTGTTGTTAACTGACTTTTTTTTCCAGTATGGCAGTAGTACTGGATTTGGTTTACGATATACCAAATTATTACGCATTAAAACTGACGACGTAGTTATGAGTTTCCGTCACCTCATTTAGCGTTTAGGCCTTATTTCAGGTTATGAATTGCAAACCGTCTGTGTTACGTTTTCAGAAATGAGTAGGCCTACCAGTACGAAGAAACAAAATTATTTCCAGACATTCAGTGATACGTACAGTACAAAGTTTCAGTATATTGTGAAGGCCGACAAAGGGGAAAGGTTTGGCTTTAGTAAGGTTGTCGTCGTACCAGGTCACTGACCTTGGATGTCAGCCCAATCTTGCCCCCTCCACTGTGTTCTCCACCCCCGCCCCCTAGAAGAGGTGAGCATCGTCAGTAACAAAGGCAGTTGTTGTTCAGCGATGTGATGGGAAGGATGTACGTGTGCCGTTAGAAACTGTGTTACTTCTCTGTTCTGTAGGTAGTGCGTTATAAGCTTTCGGGCAAGTTGATCAACCGTGTGATGCCCACATAGTCAGAGGACATATATCCATTCACGTGGTAGGAGCTGTCCTTTGTATAGGTCCTAGGGAAAGGGTCGTGAGGCACAACCCCTGAATAGTGTCCTCAGATGTTTTCCGTCCGCCCCGCGCCAAAGCCCTCGGTAATTTACATTGACTGATCGTCTCGCCTGAGGAAGGAGAGGCACACCACCGAACCAGCACACCCTGAGATCGGCAAACACCTTCCTGGCCGGACACAGACCAGGTGGCGCCCAAGTACTGCTCGCGTTAAGTGTTTACAGCGCGTGTTCGGCAACCTTCAGTTCTTTGTGCCCCCGCCTCAACCCCTCTGCCTCCTCCAGACGGCGACAAGGTATGCAGATGGGACATTAACATATCGCATGGCAGCGAAAGTGACATCAGCGTACATATCAGAAGTGCGAAGCATGTGTCTCATGTAAAATGCCAAGAAGATACCCAAAAACTTTTAAGAATTTTATTTTGTTGAACTTGGGAGTGCAGAGCGGAGTGTTTATTTACTTCGTTTTTGATAGAACACAACATTCCTCTAGCAGCCGCAGATCATGCAGGTGCGCATGTAAAAAAAATGTTTCCAGACTCGGAAATCGCTATGAAATATGGATGTTCGTGAACCAAAACTTCCTCAGTTGTGAAAGAAGTGGTTTCGGATGCTCAATCCGGAGTAGTGCAGTGCTTGAAGAATGCACCTTTTTCAGTTGCGGCTGATGGTAGTGTGCCGTGTGCTTATGGTAGGTTAATTAATTATTTTTAAGTAGCCATTAATCGTAAAGCAAAAACAACATTTCCTGACAAATCTACACTAAAAATGCCCACTAATAAAAACATGAAGAGAACAGAAGGTGGCACATTAACAAATACACAAAAACCAGAGGAAGCTGTTGTAAACAAACAATATCAAAGTGGAAGCAATGCACGATTAAATAAATGCTTGGCTACGGGCAAAGAAAAATAATTATTTAAATAATTAAATAAATAGGCTCTCTTGCCATAATCAACAATACACACCAGAGGAAAATATATTAAATGAGAACTCTGAAATTTATGGTTGCTTAAAATGATTATTGAATATTTACTGTAATATGAATTTTTTTTATAAACTTCACAAAAATATTAACGTTGATGAATAGTCCATTAGTACTGCAATTGTACTGAAATTTTAAGAAGCCCAAATCTCGCAGGCACAGTTAAATGATAATAGTGAATTGATTATACAATTATTATTTTTCTTTAATTTACAATAAAATTATTGAAACAATAAATGCCCATTCTATAGGCTAAATAAATATTGTATATCCGAATCAATGACGTAATAAATTAATAAAAAACAAAATTACAAGTAAATTGGCTGCATCCGTTTGGCCTTATACAATTTTAAATTGTTATTAAATTCAAATTAATTATTAAAAATGTACAAAATACTATATAAAAAAGGTAAGTGTGACAGCTGTTAATTTATAGATTAAAATACAATACAAATTTAGTTGCGGCTTATCTGTTCAAAGTCCCGCAGTAGAAGAGTACAGCACGCTGGGAAGGCTTCATATTTCCCAGTTAAAGCGGCAAAACAAAGAAGACTAAAAGGTGAAGAAAATGTCCCAAAATAGGCCAGAATGACTGGATGTCTGTAGTAGAGACTACAGGTCAGCTCGTCAATAGTCCAGCATGTGAATAGGCCGTAACGCGAATAGGCCAGGACGTGAATCGGCCGGGTCGAGAATACGCCAAGATGTGAGTCGACCTGGACGCGAACCCTCACTACACAGAAATTACCAAAAGAAAATTATAGAGATGTAAATTTAAATAGAGCACAAAACTTCTCGTAGGAAAATTACTCACCAGACTAGGGCGAAGAGAATCATTTGAAAAATTCGAACGAAACAGCCACAGTTAAAGATATAAAAAAGTAGCACTACAGGTTTTCAGCTACATCAAAATATATTGATTAGCTACATTACGTGTAAAGATAAATAATGGCAGCTTAAGTGCCAAGATCCGCCAAAAAGGCAGGAACACCAAACACACTCATCTTGACGATACGAAGGTTGACGACAAAGTGTTAAGAAAAGCAACAGAAGAAGCTGCAGAAACGTTGAACAAAAGAGCATTGAAAATGATGAACAACAGTACCAACATCGGCAAATTGTGCATGGAAGCACAGTAGCATGCGACAATCACGTGGCGAAATACAGAAATCACGCACCGCAACGGCAGCAGCACGTGGCATAAAGACTGAGGTACGACAAAGCAACTGACAGAGGAATGTAAAGCTCAGCAGCTACTCTCCTACTATAAGAAAAAAAAACACTGTAATGTGACTAGGTCCGGCTGGAACTAAAGAAACAAGAAAGAATAACTATAATTTAAAGTGAACGTTCTGAAATGTCATTAATAAATTTAAATTACTCATTAACACTTATTATTGCTAATATAATATTAAACAAGTTAATAACAGTGCAAAAAAAATAATTTGCCTGAACTTAGGAAATATAAAATAAAAAAAATTATATGTATATTATTTAAGTCGTGTCGGCACACACTTATGCCCTGAAAGGATACGTTAGCGTCGACAAAAATAAAATAATCATTTTAAACATGGAAAACAGAAGAACACCAAACTGAACACGTAGACATAAAAAGTATTACTAAAAATAACAAACACCAGTATGAATGAAATTAAAAATGTTTTATGATTAAATTCAACACTGATAAGAAGTCTTCAAATAGTATATGAAACAAGTAAAGAAGAAATAGCAAGATTTTTAAATTTACTAAAATACAAATAGTAGCTTGAAAGTGTAGCAGACAGCACAAAACAGAGTGGAGGCAACAAGTACCCAGGATAACAAAATCCACAAAGGGATAAAACGTGTTAAGAAACTTTCCACAACCCCAAACAAAAGAAAAGGAGAATCAAAAAGTGAAGGTAACAAGATGCTCAAATCACATCTCCTTCTATTTAATGCTCATCATTGTATTTACTTGCCTTTATAACTGTGTTAAAACTTCGTACAAAGATTGAAAATATATGCACGTAATGCAAACAACAAGACATTGCTCCATTGCCAACCATACAAGGAGTAAGGCAACTGTAAACGTTTAGTTATATCCAGTAACTGCTAGTGATTCCCTCCCCACCTCCCTCTCCACCCCACTCAAAGTTAAATCTTTAGTATAATGTTATCCCAAACGGCATATACTATTGTTACTTTCAGAACTAACAGAGTTTATAGACTTGATATACTGTCAACATTTTCTGTATGTACGGGAATAGTATTTAATTTGTACAGTAGTTAAAACTTTAAGTCCTCTGTACCATGTAACATTTTATGTACAATGTGCTCTAGGTTGTATGTGAACTATCGGTTCATGCGTGGTATAGAGCAGCAGTTCCTAGCCTTGCAAAAGGGCTTTACAGAGTTAGTGCCTAGCCAGCTTCTTAGACCTTTCGATGAGCGGGAGATTGAGTTGGTAATTGGTGGGTTGCGCTCCATTGATATCACAGATTGGCAGAACAACACAAGGCTTAAGGTGAGTAGGTAGTTAAGCAGTACATACTGTAATTCTATATTCTGTAACTGTTGGTAGTTTTTTGACTGTCAGGAATATTTTTAAAATTCTTATTAGTGTGCTGCGGTTATTTACTGTAGCAGTGGATTTTGCTGATATATACTAGTTGTTTCTGTCAACGTGTGCATTTGTGTGTGTATGTGTGTGTGTGCATGTGTGTGCATGCATGTGTGCACACATTTTCATGCACGCACATACACACAAACTCCATATACATTGCAAAATACACTTAACAATCATGAAATCAATATTCCTTGAATTTTACTAAAAATGTTGGAGTAGTATTTGCTGAAATAATTAATTAGCTTGTATAGATATGTGTTCTAACTAAAATTACAGTATACCCTGAAAGAGTATCTACAACATTTTTTTAACTAAAATTAAGTACAGCTACTGTAGATCTTTTAAAGAATTTTCCTGCTTAATGAATTAAATCGTTTTGCACCTTGTCTACACAGTTTTCTTGGTTAGTAAGAATTACTGTGTTTACTCATGTACCACTCGCACATTTGTTCTCAAAAACAAAATTGAAAAGTCTGAGTGCTGGTCTGTTACGGAAATCAAGTTTTTGGGTACATAAGGCTTGGAAAAGTTTGATTTATCGTAGATGGCAGACTGCTGAAAGGATTTATCGTAATAGAAATATAAGTGTCAAACCTGCACTGATGGACTGATGTTTTTCAACTTGTACGAGTATTTTACAAATTTTGGTAATGCAAGTGTGTTGTAGAATGTGCAGTGCTTGACAGACTGTCTGTCAATAGTGGATGGCTTGCTTTTAGTGTCCTGGAAGTTCTTCCTTGCATAACATGTGAGATGAATAAGATATTGAGGCTGGCAGCCAACGTTGTTCAAATTGACAATGAACTTGATTTTGTTCTGTTCCTCCTCTTGAAATGGCACATGCCATTTGCTTCTGATTGTGTTTTTACAACTGTAGTGCAGTCTTTGTAGAAGCCACTTGTACGTACAGTTGGAGAATGTATCATGGTACTTCAACGTTGACAGCTTAGTTTGCCTTGAACATTGATTGTTATCGTATTCATGCACAGAATATTATAAAGGAAAATACCAATACAGTTGGCCCACCTTATCCGCGATATTTTGTTCCAGAAAATCTGTGGATATGCGAAAACTGCGTATATTCAAGACCCCTCAATAAACTGCATAAATCACCATGGGCAATTTTTTTTTGCTACTAAAATATTACTACATTTTTTAAAGCAAATGCCATCAATATGTTAATAAAGTACTCCATTATTCTTCAATATTGTAAAAACTGCAAGGAAAACGTATTGCGCGTCGCTTGTTTGATACTGTGACAGCGGCACTGTGCCATGCATTTAAGCGGTAATGTGACAACAGTGTGCAGCGGACCAGTCAATCAGCCACCACTGATGCAACACAGCATGGCGTGATATGCCACACTCTCTTTCTCAGTCCTTCATGGCCAAGGACAAGAATGTGTGCTGTGCTGAGCTGTGTGCGGGTGGGAAGGAACTCTATCTCCACAGACGTTGTTATAATGACATTGATAACTCTTTCCTGCGTGTAATGGAGTACCGTAAGCCCTCTAGGCTATTGTGAGAAACACACACAGCTTCAAGCAACAAATGCATGTAAATTTACAAAGAAATTAAATTTATTGCAGGAAACATTTCTTTAAGCACACTGTCACAAATTTATAAGAATTGTTATTCATTACGAAGTGAGATTGAGAGGTTTTAAATGGCCCTTAAATGTGGAGTCTTAAAAGTCACCGAGGACTAATGATGTGGAAACAGAGCAACGCTAGAATGTGTGGGCGAGGAAGATGGGATATCCCGATAAAATCCACGACCACTGACATCGGGTGGCACATTGTTAGTTCTTTTTAAAAGACTGGTTAAGAAGAGTAAACATATTAAACTTCTTTTTGTTTGCTAACTTAGCTGTAAGTTTTATTTTAAGTCTCACATAAAACCACACACATGTTAATGGTTGCATTCACAGTTAACATTATATGCCTATGCCGAGAGTTTTTTCACGTTTTCAATTCCTGCTGGTATGAAATCCATGCAAGTTACACAAAAGAAATTAATCGGATTATTTACATGCCGGTCAACATTATACATTTTGACCATAATTTGGTATCTTTACTTTAAACTAATATTAACTTGGTGCAACTTTTTACATGTAGGCCTATCAATAAACTACCGTATTTACTTGTGTATAATGCGCACTTTTATTCCAAAACAGCTGATAAAAATTCAGGGGTGCGTACTCTAGACGGAAAATTAGAAAAAAAAACCGCCTCGAGAAAAAAAAGGGGGTGGGGAGAGAAGTCTGAGTTGTAAACTGGCCGGTGTCAAGCGTGGGAGGCAGAGAGAGAGAGTCCCTTCATTACTAAATTTCCTTTTCTTTTTCTCTACCCCCTCCACGCCTTTTTTCTGCTGTAACTATCGCTGCTAAAACCCTATTTTTTTTTGTTTGCCATTGCAGGAAAGTTTGTGGGTGGGCGGAAGCAATATGAGAAGTTAATTTTGACGTCTCCATGATAACCATCTTTCCAAGGAAAGGAAGGAAAGGAATAAAAAAGGACGACACTGTTAACCCCCCTCCCCCCCCCCCCCGCCTAGTAGTTGGAAAGCGAGGCAGGGTGGTGGTTGGGGCCCTACAGTCCTTTGCTTGTAGCTACCCCCTGCCGCATTCCTGAGCTTTTCTTTCTGCTAGGGCAGTGGACAGTAAATAAAAAAGGCAAGCTTGCTCTGCTGTCATGGCACATTATCTTGTTTAGGGTTGGCCGTGGGTGGAGGGGGGGGTGGCATGCTGGAAGCAGAGCAGACAGGACACAGCAAAGTGTGGAAGGGGGAGTGTTGTCCAGGCAGACATGAGCTGTCTGCTAGCGACCTTGGTGGGTTATCTGTAGACAGCGGACACAAGCCGCCACCCCCCCCCCCCCTTTTCCCTCGTTCGCAATCATCCTCTTAGCCCATCACACTCTAGCCACTGTAAGTTATCTTTCCTCTCTCTTTTCTTTGTTAGCCACAGTTCCTTCCCTCCTCTTCCACCCAAGCAAATCCACCGTAGCCTCCCTCGCGCTGCTTCACGATTTTTTACTGCCACGATTTTTTACATTCTAGCAAGGCACATAAATTTTTTTCCCTGGTACTTGTTGAAAAAATCATGGTACGCATTATACACGAGGGCGCACTATACACGAGTATATACGGTATTTCACGCCAGTGTAAACATGGAGATTTAAGACAAAGTTTACAGTATCTTTTTTAATAAGGCACCACTGTAACACAAAAATTACTGCGTGCATATGAGGTGCTTGGTTTTTATCATTGGGTTGAAGCACTCTTCTTATATGCTTGTTGCTATGCACAATTTTTACAGTACATGCAGCCTAAGTTACTTCTGCAGCAGATATACAACTTGTTAAATCTACAATTTTTATTTTGTCACTCAAACTAAACTTTGCTATCTCTCGTCTGTTAAAATGACCACTACGGCCTTTCTTTTAGGATATATTACTCAGCAGCAGACCACGGAATGTGTAAACTGCACACAGTACATGCGCACTTGCAGCATTAACTGTAGGTTGGCTTGCAGAAGACACGAGACTCACGAGGCGAGACTAGCAGGCGGCAGCTGCTTGTGCATGTATGCTGCGGCGAGTGGCACAGTCTTAGTCTGAGCGGCAAGCTGTGCGGCACGCGGGAAAATTAAAATTCTCAAGCATTTCACATGTATCTTTCTAGTCCCCCCACCCCTTCTCCAACCGCGGCTGGGGAAAACCGCAAATAAGGCGGGCTGACTGTACGTAAATGTGTTTAATTGTGAACTTTTGGTCCCATGTTGTCACTTAATTTGGTCGTGTAAGTTTATCACAATATGTTTTTTTTTTAATTGCAGCATTGCACCCCAGACACACCTGTAGTAAAGTGGTTCTGGCAGATAATGGAAGAATACGGAGGGGAAATGAGAGCCCGTGTACTGCAGTTTGTTACTGGAAGCTCGAGAGTACCACTTCAAGGTTTCAAAGCTTTGCAAGGTATGTACAATTTACCATGAACCTATTTATAGTATGTGATTATTTCAATCTGTGTGTTACTGTATTTGTGAAAATATGTTCAGAATTGCCAGCAAGAGAAATTACTACATACATTCAACTATGATGTTGCTTAAGAGCAATGTATATTAATTTGACCCAATTGGGCAGTTTCATAATACGTATTTAAGTGTTCCCAATCCATATTTAAGTTTTACTCATTTAACTAATGAAGATGCAATAAATTATTAAGTTCGCTACATTTTAATTTAATTTCTCAAAGCAAAAATTTACAAGTTTTAGCCAGTGAAGCATTCATTGCAACTGTGTTACTCCGCGAGAAATATCATTCGTGTTAGTATAATTTTTTATCTGTAAGTACTATTATACTACTGATGTTCCATAATTACGTAATACTAGCGGATGCTGGATACAAAATTGAGAGTCTGTTGCGGTGTATTAAGGGCGTGGTCACCTCAGTTTTCATCTTTTTTTTTTTTTATTTTTGTATTTGTACCAGATGGTTTTTTTTTTCTTTCTTATTTTGGACATAAATTGTGATTAAATTTTCCTTTTAGGAAATTTGTGTCTCTCTAAAAGTTTTTGCGTAATGAGCCGTTAAGTAAATGTCAAAATTTGCACGTTATGGTTTTATGTACGCCACTAAAACCAACAGTCATACCAAACCAAAAATATTCACAGTGTGTAACAATGTTGTTGGCTATGACATATATAAAAACCAAAAATAAAATATTTTTGTATTTACCTAATATAAAATAATGAATTTTAAAATGAAAATTTAAAAATTTTAACAATTTTTTAAAAATACAAAAATTTATTTATTTTTGCTTTTATAAGTGTCAAATCACAGCCTACAACATTGTCATACACTGTGCATTTTTGTAAGTTTGGTATGTCAGTTGGTTTTAGTGGCTTACATAAAACTGTAAAGAGCAAATTTTGACTATGACTCATACGCAAAAACTATGAGTGGTACAAAAATTTTCTAAGAGGAAGTTTTAGTCACAATTTATGTCTAAAATAAGAAAAAAATATATGGTACAAGTATAAAAATAAAAAAAGACATTGAAATCTGAGGTGAACTGCGTCCTTAAGGTAATATTTTCTGGCTGTTGTCTATACTTTAAAGTCACCAACAGTGAATCTGTTAAGGGGAGTTGATAAAAACCCTTGAGAAAGCTACAAAATTTCCATGGCCTCTCTAAATGACATGGCTCTACGGCTGATAACAATACTGACTGACAGCTTGCCACTACGGACCAGTAGAAATATAGTCTCTCTCATGTAACTTTTCCATATTTTGACATTTCTCTTCTGAGAAATATTCCTGGCAGTTACATTGTTTACAGCTTCCTGGAAAAGCTCTGTCTCCACATTTCTGTTTACAGACACAATTCTCAGAAGTGATCTGTGAAAATATGGAATTCTTACATGAGATAGACCATACTTGACTAAGCTATTGCTAGTAAACTGGAAGTGTGCAACAACACTTGATAATTTAGTGCATGGAGAGAAGAGGGACTCTGACTGAGAAGTAACTGCTTGAAGAACAAGTAGGTTGAAGTTCTCCATGCTTCGAGCCTAAGTCGCAAACGTGCAGGCTTAGTTATCTCACCGAGTTGGCCCGACTTGAGTAGTAGATTTAGTATCAGGGTGATTATGATTTGGTAGGAGCGTTAGGTGAATCTCTCGGTCCACAACCTCAAAGTACGTGAGTAGGTGTATAGCCTGGAGGTGAAGGAAAGGCAGGTTTAGATGGTTGTCTCTGTCCACAACCTTAGGAAAGAGAGGACGGAGAGCCAGGTTGACCCGGTCCGAAGTGTAGAAGTACAATTAGCAAAATGGCCGCTGGGCTGCTCGGAGCTGTCTACTGTAAATGTGTGTCACTCATGCACACGAAAATGCTCATTTGCACAAAAATACTCTTACGTATCACACAAACAAATATCCTGACTTCTCGTGTTGCTGTTAAACTCTACAATTAATACATACAAAAATTAATATTAGTTTTTAGACACGTTTCAAACATTTCAAATAATAAACAAATACAATAAATATTCACATACGTAGTATGTATTTCCAGTGTGTTCATTGGTGCACTTACAGAGTCCTGCATATGGGATTGGTAGTACTAGTGAAGCACTTAACCCTGTACCTGCATCGGTATGTTGGAATTTGACATACAAAATTACAAAAAGTAAATGTGGATCAGCAATGTACGATGAAGACCGAATAATTAAATTGTCGCCACTCTGCTGGCAAAGGGGTTGAATTTATGTTTCCTTCAGGGTTATAATAAGGTTTGAGCATGAGTTCCCTGGAGGGGAGGAGAGGCTGCTAGATGCCCCGAGGAGAGTGGTTTCCTGGGCAGTCGACACAACACAGTCTCTACAGCAGAGCGGGAAAATTCTCACTTTTCATGAAGGGGTGCAGGCGTTTTAACCACTAACCATTTCTAGAAGAGCTCCCTCAGGAGGCGGCGTTTTCTTTCCGACACAGGCTTCGGCTCAACTGCGGCTTCCCTCTTCAGTTGCTGGATGCGGGGTGTGGCAATGGTGCCGGTTTTTCGGGAGTTTTGATCGGACTGATCAATGGTAGCTGAAGGCGGTGTAGGTCCCTAAGGATGTGACTAAAACTATCGCGTTTGCGTCTAGGCAGCTTGTTCTCTGTGTCTTTGTAGCGGCTGCAAAGTTCTGAAAGTGTGGTGGGTTTATCGGATGTTTTCTGAGGTGGGGGGTATTACTCCTACAGGTATCTCACTGTTACTTGTAATGGCCTGTCGCGCTTAGCTGCGGCTTCTGCCGTACGACCTTCTATCACTGCTCGTTCCTCAGGCGAAATATTAATTATTAGGCACTCTGAATCAGATATTAGTACTTTTAGAAATGAAACTATAAAAATACGTTTTTGAACTGTACATTGTTATCCCTTGGTACACTTTTACAATCACTGACTTATACACTGGTTAATACATTCGGTTTTCACATACAAAGGTCTTTATGCACTACTGATTTATACAATGCTCGACCGCGTGATCATTTATGCACGGAGCCCCGGAACTTCTCGCGGACTTGGCTCTACTTCCGCATCCGGCGGTCACAGATATGCGCCTCGTGGCGACTCGTGGTAGGGTGCGTTCCCTAATACTGCCCGCGCGGCTAGGACGCGTCTCCTTACGAACTGCGCTTTTGGCACAAGAGTGGTTAGGACCAGGTTTCCGCTTCCTTCTCAAGAAGCAACCTGTATAGAGGATGGGTAGGCGGGTTTAGGCTTCCTTCTCAGGAAGCAACGCACAGAAGATAGGTAGTGGTGAACAGGTAGGAGTGGCGGGTTTTTGCTTCCTTCTCAGGAAGCATCCCTAGGGTTAAGCGGACGTCAGGTTTCCACTTCCTTCTCTGGAAGCAACCCTTTCAAGGTTGGGGGTGGTGCCTAGGCTTGCTCGGGGAGGAGGCCCGAGCCCTAGACTGACGATTTGGCTAGGCGAGCGCCCGCCTTATATATAGGCATCTGCGAAGCTTCGAAAATTACGAATACGAATCGAATATTAAAATATTTGCTTTGAATTATCAAATCGAATCGCCACAGGTAAAAATCGAAACACCACATTTTGAGGTTATGTTCATACACATGAAAGTTTTTTTTCTTGAACTATTGCATGTATCACGTGAATTCACTTACAATCAAGAGTACGTCAACGAAACTACGAGTAGCACCACGGCGTACCGGTTCACTTGAATAGGGCCGAGTATTTTATTTCCACAGTTCAGATCATGATTGAACACCATCATTAAAATATATTTTTAATCATAAAAATATGCCGATTTGCATATGTATTTTGAAACTGCACAAAAAAAGTTATTGCACTTTTATATGATTGTTTATAAACATTATGTTGGTTTTGCGCAACGGTCTCTCTAATGTGAACAAAACAATGACTTACAGGATGACCAACCCACCCAATCACAACTGCTATATTCACGAGAGGGCGCGTTCCATTTTCATGCGCAACCTTACGACTCTTCCAACTCGCAAGCAACAATAAAATGTTATAATGTATTTTTTAATATGCTAACTTTTTCAACAGTCATTTTGCTTCGTTCTCCTAAAACTATCTATGATTTCGATTTTCACAACTGAATAAGCAAATAATGTAATATTTGATAATAGTTTATATGTGTTAAATGCCAAACACGAACCAAAAACAAATGTGGTGCTGCTGAGTATCGATCAATGTTACGTATTTTTTGGCTGGTAACCCTGATTTTTATTAGTGGTTAATCTCAGACTCTTCAAACATCTTTGGGTGAAGTTTTTCATAGTTGCTGTAGAGTTTATTGTTAAATTAAATAATTGTTTATTCGTGCTGCCCGCTAATCACATGGAGAGCGCAAGTGGGACAAACGGGCGCAAAAAACGCAGCAAACTTTGGCTGTATTTCAAAGAACAAAGTGATAGTGCGGAATGTTTGCACTGTTCAAAACGTTTGAAAACGTCAACAGGAACAACTTCAACATTGAAGAATCATCTGGCACGCCATCACGTGGTTCAGTATACAGAATATTTCAAACTTAGTGTAGAAGTTCATGACCAAATGGAAGATGCTGG
Source organism: Medauroidea extradentata (assembly GCA_003012365.1). NCBI lineage: Eukaryota > Metazoa > Arthropoda > Insecta > Phasmatodea > Phasmatidae > Medauroidea > Medauroidea extradentata. The sequence continues at coordinate 20,782 of PNEQ01065242.1, forward strand.
CCAAGGCACATCATCTGCTAATGCAGTTTGTAAGAAACAACAAACCCTGCTTGACACTTACAAGAAAAAGGAGATGTTGCCACTTCAAGGAAAAGAAGCCAAAGCTATCAGTGATAAGATTTGCCAGAATGTTGGCTCTTAGTCACTTACCTTACAGATTTGTTGAAGAGCGAGGTTTTAGAGCTCTTATGCATCACATAAAACCAAATTACTGTGTACCTAGTAGTACAACCTTTTCATGTGTTATCATTCCTGAACTGTATGCTCACGAAGGGAAAAGGTTGGAAGATATGCTGAAAGAAGATGTAATTTATTTGCAAGAACAATCATCACGTTTGTCACTCACTACCGATAACTGGACCAGTACAACTGGAGATGGATACATGTCGCTCACGTGCCACTACCTCGTAAATTTTGAATACAAATCCATGACCCTAGACAACATCATTATGGAAAATTCACACACTGGTGAGAATGTGAGAAATGCACTATCTGAATTAACTGAGAGCTGGGGTCTGCCATCCGCGACAGAAGTCAGTCCTATTAAAGTATTTGTTGTTACTGACAATGCCGCAAACCTACGATCTGCTATTGATGGAACACAGTGGATTCAAAGATGCTGCTTTGCTCACACATTGCAGCTTGCAATACATTGTGCAAAAGATTTGACACCTAATGTAAACAAACTGCTTTCGAAATCAAGAACTATTGTGGCTCATTACAATAGAAGTAGTGCTGCTCGAAAAAGGCTGCTGAAGGTACAACAAAGCATGGGCCTACCACAGCTCAAGTTAATACAGGATGTGGAAACTCGTTGGTCCAGCGAATTTGCAATGTTAGATAGATTAATTTCCTTGAGAGAAGCTGTAGCTGCTGAGTTGAGTTCATCAGATGTTGACTCACTTTCACCCTTAGAATGGAAACTTGCTAGTGGTGTAGTTGAAGTTTTGAAACCATTTGCAGAGGCGACAAAAGAATTGTGTGGGAATAACTATCCGAAAGCATCAATGATTATACCTATTGTTCACTGTCTTGAAGTTACCACAAGTAATCATATCAGAAAAAGTGAGTTTGGAACAGGTGTCTCATTTGCACGTAATCTACTGAAATCCTTAAAAAGTAGGTTTCCCATGTACAAGATGGATGACATAAATGTTCTCTGTACCCTGCTAGATCCGAGATATAAAGTTGCAATTTTCAGTGATGCAGAGAAACAACATGCAGTCAATATGTTGCGGAGTGAAATTACAGTGGATGGCATAGAAATCAACAATACTCCTACAGA